>PVKC010015184.1:0-21638 GCA_004027635.1 Crocidura indochinensis | reverse complement strand
AAATAAAAATTAAAAAAAAAAAGAAAAATGACTGCCTCTGACATAGGCAGAGGAGAGTGAAGAGGAAGGAAACAAGGGACATTGGTGGTGGGGAAAGTGTACTGGTGAAGGGTGGAGTACATTCTATGATTGAAATGCAAGTTTGCAACAAATATGCTTAAATAAAATTTTTTAAATGTTTCAGGCACTCTATCATAATTCCTTTATGAAATGATATCATATGCCTTTAACAAAGTGCCATTTTTGTCTTTGTGTGTATTTTAGTTTGGTTTCTTGCAGCACACACTAAAGTGTCAATAGTTTTTTTTCCTTTCAGTGAAATCACTACTTTTCTCTGGAACACTGTTCTTGCTTTTAAAGATTGTTAAAAGTTATTTTTTCTTTTACCTATTTCATCTCCATATTGTTGGGTTTCAAATTTTCAGCACATTTTGGTATCAAGAGGAAAAGTTTTGAAATGTTTTGCTTCCTTATTATCAAAAATCAAAGCATTTTTCCTCAGGAAGGGTGTTCACTATCCAGAATTAACAATTAGTGGATTCAAAACTGTATTTCGGGGCCCAGGAGATAGCATAGAGGTAAGGTGTTTGCCTTTCATGCAAAAGGTCATCGGTTCGAATCCCGGTGCCCCATATGGTCCCCCGTGCCTGCTAGGAGCAATTTCTGAGCATGGAGCCAGGAGTAAATCCTGAGCACTGCCAGGTGTGACCCTCCCCCCAAAAAAAACTGTATTTCATGGTGGATGTTACTCCATATCTAAATCAGTTTAATCATAAACTACTGAGAAAAGGAAACACAATTTTTTCGATGTTAGAAGAAGCTATTTCGTTTGAAAACAAATTATCAGTTTTTGCTCAAGATTTTAAGAGAAACTTTGATTCACCTTCCAAGCCTGCTGAAACATCACCAAGAAAATAATTCTGATATTGACATTATCTATTTTAAAACAGCACATTTAAATATAAGGGGAGCTGTTCTCAAGAGATTTCAGGATTTCAGAAACAGCAAAGCAACATTGGCCTGTGTTAAAAAAAATCTGGATGCCACTGTAATGGAATTAAATTTTTTCCCTTCAATATTAACATTGGCAACTTTGAAATGCAATTTCTAGATTTAAAAAATAAAGAACTGTGGAGCTCGAAATTTGAACGTCTTTGTGCTAATTTAGAAAGATTGGAGAAACACAAATGTGAACTTAGTTCACAGCACAAGTGGTCTACTTTGAAAGACCTGGAGAAGGAAGATATGTTGATTTTTAACACCTGGAATAGTATTCCTGACTCATATAATCAACTAAAAAAGCTAGTGTTTGCTGTTCTTTCCTTGTTCGGGTCTACATTTTTTATGCGAACAATCATTTTCAAGCGTGAATATTATCAAGAGTAAATTGAGAAATTGTCTCATCGATGAGAACATGGAATCGTGCCTAAAATTAAAAACAACAACATACAAACCTGACTTACTTAAACTATCCAAGGAAATGCAAGGCCAATGTTCACATTAGTGTTTGTGACTTTGTCAGTCATTGTCAGGATGTAATTTTCTCTACACTGTAAGGCAAATTTTATGGAATTTTATGTTATCGGTAAATATTGTTCTAAAATTTTATGTTTTATTAGTTGTATTATTTGTATCCTCCCCCCTATGTGGATACTTGGATGCAGAATATTCTCAATAAAAACTTATTGAAACTAAAAGCAGTGTACCATCCTATGTATTTTCGTTTTAAAAATGTGGCTCTAGGGGCCGGAGAGATAGTATGGAGGTAAGGCGTTTGCCTCTCATGCAGAAGGTCAGTGGTTCAAATCCCAGCATCCCATATGGTCCCCTGAGCCTGCCAGGAGTTATTTCTGAGCATAGAGCCAGGAGTAACACCTGAGCACAGTCAAAAACAAACAAAAACAAAAACCAAAGAAATAAAAATTACAAAAAAAATGTGGCTCTCAAAATAAATTACAATCCTGGTTTTGGCGAGATTTGGCTCAGTTGAAAAAAAAGGTTGCCGACCACTGGCCTAAGAGATACAGGGTTTCTCTGCCCTTGAAGCACACTGCCATGGAAACAACTACCGGCTCCAGGATCACTCATTTACACACTCCAAGGTATTTTTATGGTGCTAGGAAACTTTCCACTCAGATGTGGATGATTATATACTGCCTCTGTAGCTGGAGATCTTGTTATTTGAGTAGGTCTTAGGGTGAAGGCGAGGAGAGAGTTTTTATGGTTCTAGGAGTTCTGTTCCATCTCTGTTGTTGTAATCAATCTTCTGTAATTAGTGATCTTGGTTTTTGTTTAGAACCTGGAACAGAGCCTAGGGTATAGTCTTTCAGAATAGAGTCAGAAATTCTGCTCCATCACAATTGTCAAAGTTAGACCCCTGGAATTAGAGATCTTGGTTTTTGTACAAATCTTAGGCCGTGTCTCTTAATATCTATTTGTGAACACCAGGACAGGAATGTGGAATCTTTATTCCAACTCCTTTGATTAACCAAAGAGCATGAACATTATGTAAACCTTAAAAATATAGTATACTTTGCAAAATAGATTCATAGAATTCGGCAGGTAAGAAATTATTCTGAGTCGGTAGGAAGAGTTAACACAGTGGTCAGGCATCCAGCATCCAGCAGACCTGGGAGGGACCCAGTTCAATTCCTGGAGTCCTATGTGGTCTCCCAGCCTTCCAGGGGAAATTTATGAATGAGTACAGAGCAAGGAGTACTTCCTGAGCACCTCTGGGTGTGGCACAAAACCCAATCAATCAATAAGATTTTAAAAAAGGAACTCATTAAAAAATATTCTGAGTTGTGGAATAAGTTTCCAAATGGTAACTTGAACTGCCTACTTTGTCAACATTGTCCTCAAAATTGGGAAAATAATAGCATTTTCCCCAATGTCTTTCAATATCTTCCTTTAAAAATACTCTATTATTCAAGTGGCACAGTGCCTTGTCAGTACCTTGATACCAGATGAACTCTAATTGCTTTGATATATTATGCAGGTGGAGTGTGAGGTGATATTAATATTTATGTTTTTACCCTCAAGTAAGAACAGAACGACTATATAGAACTTTGATAATGCTAGAGAGTCTGAGACGCATCTTTCTTTTTGATTTTTTGACTTTATTTATTATATGTTTTTACTTAAATACTGTGATTACATGTTGTTCATGATTGAGTTTGCCTTACAGCACCCTCTACATATGAACATTTTCTGCCATCAAAGTTCCCAGTTACCTCCCAATACCTCCAATATGCTTCTGAGTAGACATATTACTTCCCTCTTTCTTTCTCTCTATTAAATAAATTAATTATTTACCTTCTAAAATAATAGGAAGATATAAAAAAACTGTAAAAGTTGTTATCATTATCTTCTCTAGTAAAGATAATTTATCCTCACTGCCACTTTATCTTTATCCAGCACACACTACACTTTGGTGATTTCAGTGAATATTTTATAATAATATATTTATTTAAGCACAATGATTATAAATATGTTTATAGTTGGATTTCAGTCATAAAAAATAACATCTCCCCTTCACCAGTGCAACATTTCCACCACCAATACACACCATCTCCCTCCACTCCCACCCTGTTTGTATTGCAGACAGGCATTCTATTTCTCTCATTCACTACCATTGTCATAATAGTTGTTAGCATAGTTATTTGTCCAACTTCATTCACCACTCTTTGTGGTAAATTCATATCATGGGCTGGTCTATCACTCTCCCTCTGACTTACTACGCTAAGCATAATAGTTTACATGTCCATCATATATAGGAAAATTTCATGACTTCATTAAGTTACAATGGCTACATAGTACTCTATGTGTATTTGTACTACAGTTTCTTTAACCATTCATCTGTTGTCGAGCATCTGGATTGTTTCCAGATTCTTGCTATTGTAAATATTACTGCAATAAATATAAGAATGCAGAAAACATTTTTGTATTAAGGTTTTGTGTTCCTAGAGTATATTTCTAGGAGTGGTATAGCTGGATCATATGGGAGCTCAATTTCCATTTTTTTAAAGAATGTCTGTATTCTTTTCCATAAAGGCTGGACTAGATGGCATTCCCACCAGCAGTAGAATCCCAACATCCCTACCAGCACTGATTGTTTTTGTTCTTTGTGATGTGTGCCAATCTCTGTGAAGTGAGATGGTACTTTGTTGTTCTTATGATTCATTTCTCCCTAATGATTAGTGATGTGGAACAATTTTTCATGTGCCTTTTGGCTATTTGTATTTCTCCTTTGAGGAAGTGTCTGTTCATTTCTTCTCCAAAATTTTTGATGGGGTTACATGTGCTTTTCTTGTTAAGTTTTGTCAGTATCTTGTATATATTAGATATTAACCCCTTTCTGATGGGAATTAGGTGGATAGTATCTCCCATTCTGTGGGTGGACTTTGTATACTAATCAGGATTTCCTTTGAGGTACAAAAGCTTCTCAGCTTAATGAAGTCCCAAGCATTTTTCTCTGTTTCCACTTGTTTATTTTTTGGTTTATTTTATTTTATTTTATTTTATTTTGGTTTTTGGGTCACACCCGGCAGTGCTCAGGGGTTTCTCCTGGCTCCATGCTCAGAAATTACTCCTGGCAGGCACGGGGGACCATATGGGGCACCGGGATTCGAACCGATGACCTTTTGCATGAAAGGCAAACGCCTTACCTCCATGCTATCTCCTGGGCCCCTGTTTCCACTTGTTTAAACAGTGACGTTTTCTCCTTGAAGATGCTTCAGTCTCAATATTATAGTGTTTTATCTACATGTTTTGCTATATAACTTATGATTTTGGGTCTGATATTAAGGTCTTTAAACCATTTGGATTTTACCCTTTGTTAAAGATTCAGTAATGTATGTCTTGGGGACATTCTCTGAATACTCAAGTGTATTCCATTAATCTGAGAGTGTTTCTTTATTTCAATACCATGAAGTTTTAATTACTGTTGCTTTGTAGTATAATTTAAAGTTGAGGAAAGTTATGTCTCCCATCATCTTTTTCCTAAGGGTTGCTTTACTATTCATGGGTGTTTATTGTTCCAGTGAATTTCACGAGTTTTTGATTCACTTCTTTGAAGAATATCATGGATATCCTTAGAGGAATTGCATTAAATACGTAGAATGCTTTGGAGAGGATTGCCATTTTATGATGTAATCCTCCCAATTCATGAACAGGCTATGTGTCTCTATTTCCTTGTGTCCTCTTTTATTTCTTGAAGCAGTATTTTGTAGTTTTATTTATAGGTATTTCACTTCTTTAGTTAAGTTGAATTCACAGTATTTGAGTTTCTGTGGCACTAATGTGAATGGAATTGTTTATTTTATAATCCATCATGTGGTCCACACTGGGGTATGACCTATGTGCAGTGGGAAGAATGGGTATCCAGTTTTCTGTGACTGGAGAGCCCTATATATATTTACTAAACCATGATCTTCCATTTATCATTTTAGACCTTGTATATTCATGTTAGGTTTAAACCTGGTTGACCTATCAAGGAGTGGCAGGGCAATCTTGAGGTCTCTCACTACTATTGTGGCGATATTGATGTATTCCTTCAGATTTGCCAACAATTGTTTTAAATATTTGCTAGTCCCTTATTGGGTGAATATATATTTAGGAGTGTGATTTCTTTCTTTAGTACATATCCCTTGATTATTATGAACTGCCCATCTTTGCCCCTTATAATTTTAAAATCTAAAGTTTGTGTCATTTGATATTAATATGGCTACTCCAGTTTTTTTTGTTTGTTTGTTTTGTTTTGTTTTTTTTTTGGGGGGGTCACGCCCGGCAGTGCTCAGGGGTTACTCCTGGCTCCATGCTCAGAAATTGCTCCTGGCAGGCACGAGGGACCATATGGGGCACCGGGATTCGAACAGATGACCTTTTGCATGAAAGGCAAATGCCTTACCTCCATGCTATCTCCCGGGCCCCTACTCTAGTTTTTTTAAGGGAGTTGTTTGCTTGGATTATTGTTCTCCAACATTTGATTTTAAGTCTATGTTTGTTATGACCATTCAGATATGTTTCTCTTTGGTAGAAGAATGTTGGATTCAGATTTTTGATCCATTTTACCACTTGTGTCTCTTAACTGGTGTCTTTAGTTCATTGACATTGAGAAAGATAATTGTCATGGGATTTAGTGACATCTTTGTGCAGGAGTTTGGTGTGTCTGTCTTCTGTTTGTCTGTTTGTCAGTCTTGTCTTAGAGAGACCTATAAGTGTTTCTTTTAAGGCTAGTTTTGTACCTGTAAAGCAGTGGTCCTCAAACTATGGCCCGTGGGCCACATACTGTATTTGTTCCCATTTTGTTTCTTCACTTCAAAATACGATATATGCAGTGTGCATAGGAATTTGTTCGTAGTTTTTGTTTTTACTATAGTCCGGCCTCCAACGATTTGAGGGACAGTGAACTTGACCCCTGTTTAAAAAGTTTGAGGACCCCTGCTGTAAAGTTATGAGCAGGTGTTTATCCATGAAGCTATATATACTTCCTTCAACCTAAAAGTGAGTTTGGCTGGGTTCAGTATTCTAGGCAAAGCATTCATTTCATTGAGTTTTGTCCCTATATACCACCACTGCCTTCTCGCTTTGAGGGTCTCTTGAGTCAGGTCTGCTGTATATCTTAAGAATGCTCTTTTGAATGTAATTTCCCTTTTTGATTTTGCTGCTTTCAGTATTCTATCCCTACCTGTGGGATTCAACATTATGTCTTGGATGTGTCTTGGGTGCTTTTCTTCATATATATTTTAGCTGGTACTCTTTGGCATGCAGGATTTGGTTGCATACACTCTTTAGCTCTGGGAGTTTCTCTCCTTTGATGTCCTTGACTGTTGATTCTTTCTGGGAATTTTCTTCCTGGGTCCAATGATTCTTATGTTCTATTGAGTTTATCAAAGACATCTACTTTCATCTGTTCACATTCTTTGAGGATTTTTTCCATTGTCTGATCATTCGCTTTAAGGCTCTTTTCCAGTATCTTCTGTTGTATGGAGTTGTTATGCATTTCAACTTCCAGTGCACTGATTCAGTCCTCAGAGACTTCCAATGAGATTTTCATTTCACCTACCAAGTTTTTCAGTCTTGTTATTTCAGTTTGGAGAGCTCTAATTTCTATTTTCATATTTTCTTGATTCTTATTAGTGGTTCATTGAGTTTGATACATACTTTCTTTGGGTTTTATGAGAATCCACCATGTTTCTTCTCTAAACATTTTATCTGAGAGGCTAAATAAATGGTTGGCACTTTTTGGGTCATCAGAGCCATCTTCATTCTCTATGCATGGTTTTAGTCTGCATTGTCTACCCATTGCCCTGCCTGTAGTGTTTTGTTTTCTGCCTGTTAAGCTACGGTTCATTGATTAGGAGATGTGAAAGACTGTGGAACAAAGTGGAGTAACCAGGCTCCTTTGGCTCAACTTTGGGAAGGACAGCTCATCTCTTATCACATAGATTCCACGGACACTTCTGGGTGTGATTAGTTCCAAAACCTACAGCCTTGCATCTCTGCAGCAGCACTCTGAGATTCACTTTAAATGAATATTAGGAAGTTTATAATTCTAGAATCTATATTTCTTGTTTAGATTGAATGTTATGTTCTTAGAAATTAGAATCATTAAGAGGCAATTAAATAATAGGCCAGCAACTTCTCAGAGAAGTTCAGGGTAATTAAAAAGAGATCCTAAGGGCTGAAGCTATGATAAAGCCAGTTAGGCATTTGCATTCAATGTGGTCTACCTGAGTTTGAGCCCCAGAACCCTATATAATATCCCAAGTTAGGCAGGAGTTATCCCTGAGTGCAGTAATGCCAGAAATAAATCATAAGTACTGCCTTCTCCCTGTTTCCCAAAAGAGAGATAATGAAAGAGGTCTCCTTTGGCACATCTGTCATGTGAAAATCCATTTGGAAGCTAGCTATCATGGGTCTCACTAAATACCAAGTCTATTTATACTTTTACTTTTCAGCCTTCAGAACTGTGTGAAATAAATATTTGTTGCTCAAAAGTTTAGGGGGGTTTTGTTATTACTTCAGTACCATTCTGAAAGAACTAAGGCAACCTTCAGCAACTTCCTTAAGAGTATAATTGTGAATAATGCCCTTCACCATGTAGATTTCACCAATCAATCTTACTGTCAGGAAACCAGAAATTGGTGGCTATTCCTGCCTCTTCCGTGATCCTGTTATCATATTACTTCTGCTACTGCCAAAAAGACAGACAACAAATACCAGAAATCTTCTTCTGGATTTGAAATTCAATCCAAGACAAATTTTGTCACTTCTTCCTTGATTTTTAAAATCACAAAGGAATAACTTTGCTACCTGCCTAGACAAGTTGGAAGTGGAAGTGGGAATAGGATGAAACAGGGTTTTTCTGTGAGACCATCCATTTTGGGGCAAGAATTACAACCTAAGACTAAAAATAAGTAAGTAAATGAACAAAGAACTTTCTAAGCATATTCTGAGAAATGCTTATACTTCTATTCAAACATGTACATGCTATTTTTGTGATTTGTAAAAGCAAAACATAGAAGCAATTTAAACAAACATCAATAAATAATATATATATTACAGGTTGCAATGCAGTGTTTTTAAAAATGATGTTGATATTTATGTACTGACATAGTTCTAAGTAAAACAAATTAAGTTAGAAAGTCATACTTATATTCTGATCCTGCTTGTAAAATGACTAAAGAATATGTCTTTGATCTGTATATTTACATATATGACTACATAAAAATGATCTATTTTAGATAATAACAAACACTGCAGAACAGGAAAGTGACACTGGATGGGACAAAAATATCTTTAGTTAATAGAATTTTCAACACAATAATGATATATGATATAATTTTTTCACTGTGCAATTAAACTTTAAATATTCTTAAAAGCAAATGTCGTTTAACCACAAATTTATCTAATTTTATTCTCATATGTTAAGCAAAGACAGTTTCTTTCTTCTTTAGTTACATTTGATATAAACTTTTTTTTTAATGGGTCACATCTGGCGATGTTCAGGGGTTACTCATGGCTCTATGCTCAGAAATCACTCCTGGCAGTCTCAGGGGACCGTATGGAAAGCCAGGATTAGAACCGCCATCCTTCTGCATGCAAGGCAAACACCCTACCTCCATGCTATCTCTCCGGTCGCTGATTTAAGCTTCTTCACCTTCTTGTGATCTAGTATTCCTCTGGCTAATAGATGGGTTTGCTGCATACAGGAAGTAAAGGGGAGAGATCTAAATAAAAATTTTCAGTTAATAGAGATAAGTCTCTGACAGCACGGTGGTGCCATGAAATAGCTCAGTTTCTAGCTCATTCAAACATCACTTTTTTACTTTTTTAAGGTATCTGAGTTGAAGGTTTCTCATGGCTAAGAGAGAAAGACTGATTGTATTCTTTGGGTCACATTTATTTCTCAATAACTGAGTATCACCTCATTTTGGTGGAGTTAACAAGCTCCCTAGAACTTGCTATCCCAACCCTAAGCACTGTAAATGTGTTCCTCACATTTCATCTCCATCTCCAGAGCTTCTTGCTCTCTGCACAGCACAAATAGGCTGTAGAAAACAGGAGTATTACTCAAGGTTCATCTGTGAGGAGTTACCCTTAGGTAATGCCTTCATTTCTATTCTAAGGTTCTGTTCTAAGGTTTCTTCTCAGTCAGAAGTCAGGCTTCTCCTTCAGAACTAAAGTTATAGGCTCTAATTATACTCATGGACCAGCATACTGTTTGCTCTTCAAACTCTTTGACATGCTAAAGCTTTTCTATTTTTTTTTTATCACCATTGCTTGTTTCAGTACCCATTACTGATATAGGGATAGGAGGAAATAAGAGGATCCTGACATTTAATGTCCTTGGTCCTCTCATCATTAACCTTGTCCAGAATGACAAGGTTAAAAAACAAGCCTTGAGAGCTTGTTAGGATGGTGTATATCATATGACTGTAAGCCAATAATAAATAATTTTGTAACCATGGTGCTTAAATAAAGCAATTAAAATGCAAATAAAAAGAAAACAATGAATCTTAGTTTCATTCCATTTATGAGGAGATTTTCTACATCAAATTTTATTTTCTTTACTTGATAAGGATTTACTGTTTTGCTATGTGAAATAAAATGTATAAATCAAAAATAATTTTTTTGTTTGGTTTTTGGGCCACACCCAGTGACACTCACGAGTTACTCCTGGCTATGTGCTCAGAAGCCACTCCTGGCTTGGGAGACCAAATGGGAACCGGGGGATTGAACCGTGGTCCGTCCTAGGCTAGCGCAGGCAAGGCAGCAGGCACCATACCTTCAGCGCCACCGCCCGGCTCCCCCCAAAATAAAAAATTTTAAGAACAATTATTTATTGCTTATTAAATTTACATTAAAATAAAACATTCATATGTTAACTCCACTGCTCTACCCTCAAAATGCAAAATTTGACATATTTGAATATCCTTTGTTATTTTACTTCATTTTTAAGATTTAATTCTTATTTTAACTCTTTTCCTTTAATACTTATTTTCTCTATTAAGACACTATGATTTCCAAAGTTGATAATTATAGAGTTTTAGGCAAACAATGCTCCAATAACAATCCCACCTTGTTACCTCATCTCTGCCTCTTCTTACTTTTCCTTTTGATTTATTTCTTTACCTATATTTCTTATTTCTACAATTTAGAGCCATTTTAATACAGGTATTCCCCATTTGATATTTTGCATTCCTTTTTACTGCTATTATCTATACCACAGATAAGGAAGACCATTCTGCTTTGTCTCTTCCACTCTCTTTACTTAATATGATATTGTCAAATTTCATTTATAGCAAATTGCAAGATTTCATCATTACTTGTAGCTATATAAGTTTTCCCTTTTTTGTATATATATATATAAATATATATATATATGTCTATCTGTGTATGTATTATACATACATACGGCATTTTCTGGTGTATTAGACGACTTTTTAACCCATGAAAAACTTTTTAAAAGTTGGGGGTCGTCTTATATGCCGGTATAAAGCATGCTGAATCTTACTTCAGCTTCAGGGTCTAGTGATCCGCTCCCCTCTTACTGCCGCATCCCATCCAGCTGCCAGGTGTCATCACTCAGTCCTCTGTTTGTCCTGATTCATCTCTCAGGGCATACAGAGGAGCTGAGTTACTTAGCACTGCATCCCATCCAGCCACCGGGTATCATTGCTGGTATGCAGCTTTCTGGTGTGCTCAGTCCTCTGTCCTGATTCATCTTTCAGGGCATACAGAAGAGAAGTGTAACCAAGTGCTGCATCTCATCCAGTCACCAGGTTTGTGGCTTTCTGGTGCTCAGTCCATCCTCTCTTCAGCTTTTATGAGACACAGAGGAAGCACTTTGTCTCCCTCTAGCTGTTCTATTAATCACTGCATTCTAGCCAGCTACTCTTAAAGGAAGCCCCTCTCCCTGCTCTCAATGTAAATCACAATAAAAAAAATCACAGTCACTCACTACAAATGACAAATGTAAAATAATTGTTGGCACTCCAAAGTCTAGCTTTATTAAACATATACTGGTAAACTTTGAGGGTTCTACTCTTTTTTTCTCTTACGTTTTGAATTTCATTTTGGTGTGTGTAAAAGAGAGGTAGTCTTCTATGGCAAATATAGCCCAAACCCTATATTTTAACAGGAAAAGCGGGGGGTCGTTTTATATGCCAGAAAAATATATATCATATATATATATATGTATATATATATATATATATACTATAGCTTAGTATTCACTCATCTGTCATTGGACACCTGATTCTATATCCAAGCTATAGTGCTAAGAGCTGCAATGAATAATGGTATGCATATGTACTTTAAAAGGAATTTTTTTAATCTTGGGGGTTGATGTCAATAAGTGGGATTTTGGGTTATATGGTGGTTTATTTTTTAGTTTCCTAAGATACATCTATATTGCTTTCCTGGAGACTGAATGAGACAACATTCTCCTCAGCAGTGAGTGATATTTTCTTTTTCACCCATCCCCAACAGCAGATTGCTTCCAGGGTTTTTTTTTGATATGTGCAATTATCTCTTATTATCATCTTGTTTGGATTTACCTGATAATAAGTGATGATGAGCACTGTTTCAGGTGCCTATTAGTCATCTGTCTTCTTCAGATAAGTGTATGTTCATTTTCTCTTCCAATTTTTTGATAGGGTCTAGAATTTTAGGTAGCATTTTTAACAGAAAATGTACTTTAATGCAGAAGAAACATCTGTTTTGGTTTGAATTTTGCTTCTCCCACCAATTCATGTGCTGATGCCTCAACTCTTATTACTTCAAAACATGACTATTTAGAGACATGAATGTTGAATGGGTCATTCAGTCAAAATAAAGTTATTTGGGTGGCCCTGCTTCAATCTGATTTATGCCATAAAAAAATCAGAGAATAGGGCACATGTATACCCAAAGGAGAAGATGTATACAGACACAAAGAGGAATGAGTTGAGACAGGCCTTAGAAGAAACCATTTCCAACATCTTGATATCAACCTTCAGCTTTCTGAATTATAAGAAAATGGATTTTTATTGTTTCAGAATCCAGACAGTGAAAATATATTAGGAAATTCCTAGAGAGTCAAATTTTCCCTCTAAAGCAGAGGAACCCAAAGAACATTTGGCTATTTATAAAGTCATTCTAAGGTTAAACAGTACATATAGATGGGTTGTAGGCAAGCATATCTATCCCATCACATACTAGGGTTAGATCACTTGATTTTTTGAGCCTTCTCTAACCTATGAGACAAACATTTCTAACCCCTATGTCCATAAATTAAGCCACAAATATATAGGTGACTTTATATGTGTGCTCTGGAAAAATTCAAATTAGAGATTTTTGAGGACAAAACAAAAATATGATAAATAATATTGTCTCTGTTATAGAGATTCTTTTGGGAGGTACCACACCTGGTGACTCTCAGGGGTTACTCCTGGCTATGCACTCAGAAATTGCTCCTGGCCTGGGACACCATATGGGATTCTGGGGGATCCAACCAAGGTCCGTCCTGGGTCAGCCACATGCGAGGCAAATGCCCTACTGCTACTCTATCGCTCCAGCCCCTGTTATATAAATTCTTAAAAGAACTACCCATCTGGGAGGCTGAGAATTGAATTTACCCAAACCTGAAGAGATCTAAAAGTGCCCTAGCCTAAGAAGACTTTGTAACATGGATTAATGGAGACCAAATTGAAAAGCAGATATTTGAATAGTATGATAGATGTCACTCTAAATATACATATGTGTGTATATATATATATAATTTTCATATGCCCTAGTGACAATGTTTACTCTTATCAAAATAAAAATAGGATCTCACATCTTCTGATATGAGGGGTTGGGGTATTGCTCTGTGGCTTCCAATAAGGTAAGTATAGAGTCCCAAAGCCTTCCAAGGGCACATCATAAAGCCCCCTACATTTGCTTACACACAGTCTTGCCTTCTGAATGTCCTGCAGAACTGCAGAGCACTTCCTTTCTTCTCTTTGCCTACTCGTGGATTTCTGCAGCCTGAAAAGCAGTTCTCAACTCAGCTCAATGAATTTCAGGGACAGTTTCTCAAAATAGAGAAGGTAGAGGTTACAGTGCCTACAGACCCACGTGGAAAATTCAAGTCATTGCCCCTTCTACCTCATTTCCCACCATAGGTCTGTGTGACCATTTCTTCTCTAAGTCAGAGGTGTAATTGTGGCAAATCTAATTATCCCTATATATTCACAGTCCAATGGGGAACTAGGACACAGCACTCCCACCCCAACACCCCTCTCAGACAATTCAGAAGCACAGTGGGAATCAGTTGTAGGGATAGAACAAAGGCAGAGTAGCAAGCAGCTGCTTGCACTCCTCAGATTCTATAGGCAAGACTTCAGAGACAAGGTTAGGATTAACCCTAAGGATCAAGGCCTCATTGTCTCCAAGCCCTTGATCTCCTTGTTGTCTGCATCCAAAGGGTCCAAGACACTGAGCTTTATTTGCTTGGGGATGTGGTAAGAGATGCAGCTGAGAACTGGGACCCTGCCTATAGTTTATAATTCTCTTGTTGTAACGAAGGGTTTTTTCTTTTAGTCAAAAGTAATTAATCTCTTCTTGAAGTGACAGGTGGTTGGAACAGTTTATTTTATTTTCAGCAAATCCACATAAGGTACAAGAAACCCCATGCACAGAAGGAAGAAATTAATCAAATGCAACAATTGGGATCTAATTTCTTAGCAGTCAGACAGACAGGAATTAGGAAAAGCAGCTCAGAGTTTTTGATGAAGCTCTTCTATGGCTTCCAGAAAACATATCTCGAGTCAAGTCTGTTGCTTTCAGTTGCTAGTGACAGAAACCCCCAAATAAATTTATTAAGATGAAAAAGAAAAATCACTGTCATAAAATTGAAGAGTCTGAATCAAACGTGGGACTAATCTAGAGCTCAAATTATAGCAACAGAATCTCTCTGCATTTGATTTTGCTCTTTCTGGCATGACTCCTTTTTCACTAAGTCTCTTTACATATAACTGAAAAATTACTACAATTTGAGCCTGGCATTTCTAGGTTCAAATACAGTAGGTAAAGAAGAGGTAAAAGATTTTTTTCATAGTAAAATTATGATCTGTCCAGACCAACTCTAGTCAGGAAACATCAATGAACCAATCAGAGGTCTAGAGCCTAGTTTATTAAAAGGTCAATTCCAAGGTCAGGAAAATAAAAATGGTTGTTGAAATTTTTTTCTGTTTGTTTTTTGGGGGGCTATATGTGGCTGTTCTTAGGCTTTACTCTTTTTTTGTTTGTTTGTTTTTGTTTTTGGGCCACACCCGGTGACGCTCAGGGGTTGCTCCTGGCTATTCGCTCAGAAGTCGCTGCTGGCAGGCACGGGGGACCATATGGGGAACCGGGGGATTGAACCACGGTCCGTCCTAGGTTAGCACAGGCACCTTACCTCCAGCGCCACCACCCGGCCCCCTAGGCTTTACTCTTGACTGTGCTCAGAGACCACTCCTGATGATGCTCTGGGGACCATAGGATGTGCTGGAGATCAAACCAGGTCAGCCATGTGCAAGGCAAGTACCCTATCCTCTGTACTATCTCGCCACCCTCCCAATCTTAAAAGTTTATTTATAATTTAGGGGCTGGAGTAATAGCACATAGGATAGGGTGTTTGTCTTGCATGTGGCTGACCCAGGTTCAATCTCCAGCATCCTATATGGCCCCCTGAGCCAGCCAGGAGTAATTTTTGAGCACAGAGCCAGGAGTAACCCCGAGCATTGCCGGGTGTGGCCCAAAAACAAAATAAAAGTTTCTTTATAATTTATTATCTATTTTATATGCCAGTATGCCTAAGGTCACATAAAAGTCTCTTAGGTGAAAGCTTCCATAAGTAGAAAATGTTAAGAAGTTCTGCACATATGGAGAGTATTATGCTGAATAAAATGAGTCAGGAGGAGAGGGATAGATAGAATGATCACACTAATTTGTGAGCTATTTTATAAAAACAAATCATAGTATGGCAATAATATATAAAGACATAAATAGAGACAAGGGTGAAGAGAACTAGTCCATGATAGAAAGCTCACTGCAATGAAATAGGAAGTGCATTTAGGACAGAGAAGGGACCACCATGGCAATGATAGAATTGATCACCCTGGACAAGTACTGAATACTGAAAGGAGGTAAAGTGATATGCATGATATCCCTTCAGAAACAATATTGCAAACCACAGTTCCTAAAAGGAAAAAGGAGAAAAGGTGGAAGGATGTCTGCCATAGAGATAAGGAGAGAGAGGAAGTAAACTGGGTATGTTACTAACATTTATTGAACTCCTTCAGTATGGTGGGGCATTACATGCCACATTTCCTTTCCCCTTCACAACACTATTCCATTTTACAGATTGCAAACCTGAAGGTCTATACTACCAAGGAATGGTCCCTGTTACCAAGATCAAGAGCAGCCACCACAGGATTTTGAACTGAAGTGTGTTTAAGTCTCTGCCTTCTTCTTCTTCTTCTTCTTCTTCTTCTTCTTCTTCTTCTTCTTCTTCTTCTTCTTCTTCTTCTTCTTCTTCTTCTTCTTCTTCTTCTTCTTCTTCTTCTTCTTCTTCTTCTTCTTCTTCTTCTTCTTCTTAGGGTGGGCAGGTTATTTTCTTCCAAGTGGTGTTAAGAAGGTCCAAGAATCCCATCTTAGACTGATAACACCTCTCCATCAACTGGGCTGGTTGTTCAATCAAGAATCTGAGGATTTGGGACCCGGGAGATAGCATGGAGGTAAGGCGTTTGCCTTTCATGCAAAAGGTCATCGGTTCGAATCCCGGTGCCCCATATGGTCCCCCGTGCCTGCCAGGAGCAATTTCTGAGCATGGAGCCAGGAGTAACCCCTGAGCACTGCCAGGTGTGACCCAAAAACCAAAAAAAAAAAGAAAAAGAATCTGAGGATGTGATGCTGCTCAGGTCCTCTGATACCAGAGTTATTTGACTAATCCAATCATGTTGGGGGCTTCCAGAGCTGTACATTGATATTCAGGGGACAGGGTGGATACATGCAAAGCTTTTTTTGTGTCACATGTAAAGCATATGCCTTAATCCTATACTAACTCTGTAACTCTATGCTTGTGCTTTCAACAACAGTAGCTACTGTATAGGCTTGGTAAGTTCCATTAGGTAGCCTGACTTTTTAGTGTTACTATTTCATTTGCAAATGGCAAAATTTTCACTGAATTCTGAGAACTGAGTTCCTGCGAAGAGAAAGCAGCAGATCTATTCTTGGCATCTTAACACCACCAGATCTGGACATGTCAGCAGGTTGAAACTATCTAAGAAATAATCATTTATTTTCCAAGTGAATTGTCCCCACCGCATCTCCAACTCCTTCCCATTAATCCCTACAAAGACACTCTGTTGCTTTCATGCCAGTGCTGATTCAGGAAGCTTCTTATCTTATCTGAACCAGGGAGCCAGTCCCTCCAGGGAGCCGTCAGACTTTACAGACAAAACCTCTGCAGAGAAACACCACGAGCTGGCTGCGCAGCACATCCATCTTCATGATGAGCTGACTAAGGTCACCAATGAGAGCCAGGAAAATCAATACTGGAGCAAAGATAAGCTTCCATTCAGGTGAGTGGTGGAAACAAACGACAGCTGCCATGGTGGTTTTGAATGTCCAAAAATTTAGGTGGCTACTGACAAGTAAAGAAAGTGTAGCCTCCAATTCAGCAATTTTTGACTGCAGGTAAAACAGGAGTGAGACCTGTGCCCTCAGATGTCAAAGCTTCTAATTGCCGCTCCTGCACAGCCCTCAGTAGGTTGTCATTTGTCAGCAAGTACAGGCAGGAAGCAACTGTGCTTGTTTACTCTGGGCTCAATTTTCTTCCATTCAGCTCGTCTCTGCCTCCACCACCACCCCTTCTTCCAATCTTCCTTATTTTCCTTCTTTTTTGAATTTTCTGGATTAATGTCTTTAGGCAGCCTACAAATATCAGCATCTGGACATTTCACCCTCTCATCTGATCAGTATCTAATCTTTGATTCTCCACCCTCGATGCACATTAGATTCGCCAGTGAGTTTTGCTGGGGTAGCTCCATTCATCTCTAGCAGGAAAGTTCTGTAGCTCCCTAGGAAGAAATATATCAGCCTGGAAAACTCATGTGAAAACAAAAACAAAAACTGCAGCTCGGTGATGGGAAAGTCCTCTGAAGTTTTCTATGCTGTTGTGTGTATTTTTCTTAACATTGATCCTGTGTGTATTTTTCTTAACATTGATCCTGATTTGATAAGAGAGAATGCAGATTGGAAGCTATTAGTTTGAGTTCCTAATTTGTGTCATTCTTTCTGTGTTTCTTCTACTTGCAATATCTGGTCCTCTACAGGGTTTTTTGCAACTCCTTATCATGTTGTTGTTTTTATTTTAAGCACAGAATGCAGGCACTACCTGAAGTCAAAGGATTTTCCAGACTTTTGTAGAAACCAATGCTCTTTGATGAGATCATGCTTGATGCCCCTAAGGAGAGAAATAAAGATGTGGCTTTGAAGGGTAGCAAGAAATTAAAAGCTGTTTTCTACCATACTGAAAATAGGAAGTGTGTCAGAGTCATTGGAATAGCTGGAACTGTGCCTCATTTGTCCTGCGGAGGTGGCAAGAATCTGAAGATGAGGAATGGCTGGAATGTCAACATTCCCAGCATGGGCACAAATTCTCCACTTGATCTTAGTTAAAAGGCCATAAATTTGTGATGGCCACAAATTCTCATATCCTAAAATGACAAGGAATCAGCAAGCTGCTAGACCTCAAAGAGCCCAAGATGGAAATGAGTCTATATGCGGCAATTAACTTAACCTAGACATTAAACCCTCATATTCATCTTCCAGGTATCCCCCAGGCTGCTAAAAATTTCACAAGATCTGAGAAATGAAGAGCACAAGTTGCCTATCAATAAATAAGTCTGATTTTCTTACCAAACGAATGGGACATAAACTTGATCAGATTAGGCTTATTTTATTATTAATTTAGTTATTTTTGTGGTTTTTAGGACACACCTAAAATGCTTAAAATTATTCTTGAATCTGCACTCAAAATTTATTCCTGGTGGTGATGGAGGGACCATACACGATACAGGGGTTTGGTTGAATCTTAGCTGGCCTCTTGTAAGCAAAAACCTTATCTGTTGCACTGTCAGTCCAGCTTTAGCTTGTTGATTTTCATTAGAACTAAGAGGCATCATATTTCTTTTACTCCTGAGTTTATAAAATAAGACTTATATCCATTCTATCTTAATTATTTTATATTTGGGGGGGGGGGAGCTACACCCAGCTGTGCTCAGGGCTTACTCCTGGCTCTGTACTCAAAAATGGCTCTGGCTCAGGGGACCATATGGGATGCCGAAGATTGAACCCACATTCGTCCTGGATCAGCTGTGCGCAAGGCAAATGCCCGACCACTGTGCTACCACTCTGGCCGGTCCCTATTTAATTATTTTTAAACTTTATACCACACTGTCTCCTAGCTTCTCTCTCCATATTACTTTGGTTTAGCTCATATCAGATTAGATACATGACATAGCATTGCCAGAAATGAGCTAATAAAACAACTGAATATCCTAATCTAAATTTCAAAATTACTCATGGATTTCACTGGGCATAAGAGAATTTCTCCTCCATCAGACACTCCCAATCTAGTATATGAGGACACTGTCCTCAGACCATTCACATCTGCCCTGCTTATCATAGTCTTGGAATGGACTTCCATAAAATGGGGTCAAGACCTCTTTATTTATTTATTTATTTATTTATTTATTTATTTATTTATTTATTTATTTATTGGTTTTTGTGCCACACCCAGCAGCACTCAGGGATTACTCCTGGCTCTATGCTGAGAAATCGCTCCTGGCAGGCTTAGGGGACCATAGAGGATGCCGGGATTCAAATTATTGACCTTTTACATGCAAGGCAAACGCCTTACCTCCATGCAATCTCTCTGGCCCCGGGTCACCACCTCTTAAAGGCCTTCCTTCAACCTGGTTCAAAAAATCTCAATATATTGTTCACTATATGAAAGGCATAAGTTGTTAGTTGAGACTGTGTCCATACTGAAAATTGTTTTAGTTTAGGTAGTTACAAATGTGCTAAGGTTTATGAAATTGATAGCAAAATTACTGCAATGCCCTAATTGCAATGCCCCCTCATTAATTTCTACCACAACCCATAGGTTACCACTACTATGGTCTTCTTTTCATTTACTTCCCTCCTCCAAAAGGTAAACTGAGACATATTACAATACTCAAAAATTTTATTTGAATATTTCATTTTAAATTGAGTATTGCCAAATCAAAAGTGGTTGGTGTCCTCCTCCAGAATCTAGAGGGGGGTAGATTTCTTTAAAAAAAAAAAAGTTTTATTGAAACCATTGTAATTTACAAAGTTCTTCATAGTTGATTTTCAGACATACAATGTTTAATGGCCAATCCCACCACCAGGGATTAGATATGATTCAGATCCAAATGCAAAGCAAAGCAAAGAAAAGCAATTTTGTGATTGATTAGAGCTTAAGCAGTTTTCTATTTTTGGGAAAGCTAATTGACTCTCTGATTCAAATATGATCACTGATATAGGTTTTGGCTTGCTTAGGAATGGTTAGAGCCATTTCAGTCCATGGTATCTTTTTTTATTCCTCTAACAAGTCTGTTTGCTACATAAGACTGTGGGCCAGATAGATGTGTGGTGTTCTGTGCAGATAAGCATTTCAACAGAGAATCAGAGCTTACAGATGCTGAGGTGTTTAAAACTGTCTAAGTATTGTTAATTTTACATTTTTGTGTTGATTGCAATCTTCTAGAAAACCTTTTTTTTAACCTTAAAAATATTTTGAGGGATATGGTAGGGTGCTTGCCCTAGCAATGGATGATGTGGGTTAAATGTTTTCCTAAGCCCACCAGGACTAATCCCTGAGCACAGAACCAGGAGTCGGTCCTTAGCACTGCCAAGTGTAGTCCCAAACTAAAAATGAAAACCAACTCAAAACAACTCATTATGTTATAGACTAGTAGTCTTTGAAATTTTTACCAAACTACATTATTACTTTATTATTCACTTATCCATTTATTAAATACTGTGGAAAATATAAACAACCTAAAAATGACTGGGTCATATGTGTAGCTTCTTCCCCTGCTTTCCCCTCCCATCACCCAGCAATTTGCCATTCTGCCTTTTATCTCCTGATTTTAACCAAGTGGAATTACACAATATCAGTGACTGGTTTATTTCACTTAGATAGTGTCCTTAAGGTTTTTCTATGTTTTAATAGATATCCAAATTTTCTTCCTTTAAAAACTGAATAATAACATTGCACATAAAAAATTAGCTCATTCACCATTTGACCACTTCTTTGCTTCTATATTTTTAATATTGTGAATAAAATTTCTAAGGACATTTGTATATAAATATCTGATTAAGTCTCCACTTTTAAATTTTTATGGTGTGAATACAGAAATTGGATAGCTAAATGATATTGTAATTCTGTTTTTTTTTTTTTTTTGGTCACACCCGGCAGTGCTCAGGGGTTACTCCTGGCTCCATGCTCAGAAATTGCTCCTGGCAGGCATGGGGGACCATGTGGGGCACCGGGATTCGAACCGATGACCTTTTGCATGAAAGGCAAACGCCTTACCTCCATGCTATCTCCCGGGCCCCTATAATTCTGTTCTTTAGTATTTGAAGAGTCATTCTATTTCTGTGTACCCAAAGAGGAAAAAGTGAATGGAATAAAGGAAAGAAGGAAAGAAACTAACCCTACATTTTGTTCTTCTGGAAATGTGTCACCCCAACATGAGGAGACTTCTTCAGAGGGTGAAGTCAGTTAGATAATGATTTTTTCTAGGTGAAGAGCTCTGTGGTATAAGGCAATGGAAGGTTTGAAAGCCAGTCTACCCATGTATGGTTAGTAGAAACTGGAAGAAGCCTAAGCTGACAGACAGTTTTCTCACATACCTAGGATTTATCTTGGATAAACAATCTTTTCTATTTTTTGGTTATGCATAATTTTTATAATTTTTATAATATCTTTATTTAAGTACCATGATCACAAACATACTTGTAGTTGGGTTTCAGTCAAAAAAAAGAACAGTGCCTTCACCAGTGCAACGTTCTCACCACCAATGCCCCCCATC
>PVKC010015183.1:0-21635 GCA_004027635.1 Crocidura indochinensis | reverse complement strand
TTACAATGTACCTTACACCCTGAACATTGATATAATGACCTGGCACAGGCCTCAGAAGAATGGGCATCCTCCATTCACGCCAGAACTAGGCAAGGTATCTACAAAACATCCAAGGTCTTTTATAGCAACATCTGGAAGCAATCCTCTACCAGGAAAGACACTACCAAGGTCTGACATCGATCTCCTAAATAGAGACTTCTGTTAACACTGAGAAGATTTGACAACAATAATGACCTGCTCTACAGGACATGGTTCTCTCTATTGCCCCTTCAGTGTGAGGTGAGCATCAGAAAGGATGCTCTGCACCATCCTGACTGCAATATGGGATATGGATACCCCAGGATCTTTAATACAGAAGCATGATACCAATAACAGAAACTATGTGAGGAATGGAGGTGTATTGCCACTACAGACGATGACTTGGATTGGACAAACTAGCTTGCCTGGAGCCTAGAGTTGGTCCTGTGCCAGGAAACTCGGGGGTAGGGTCTCCTTGTATTTAGACCATAATTTTTCTTTCCATGCCCCTTATATTTTGGTGGGCCTATGCAAACAAATGCCATTCTAACACCGTTTTTTACTATGTTCCCTTGACTCCAATCCCTAAGAAAAACAATCCACTGAAACATTGGGGTTAACTTAAACTAGTATACATAAGCATGGAACTAGATAAATGTACTCTGCCCTCAATGTTTAAGGAGTTACATAAGTCTAATGTATTTAGATTATATTGTGTGCTGCTAAGAAATAGTATGTACTACAACTGGGGATTTGAGGGACAAAGTAATTGTATCGTACATGGGTTCACCTTAGTTTTTCTTAATGCTCTTTGGCTGAAAGTTCAAGGCTGGGATATCATCGATGGGACTACTGAGAATTCTGTTTACGGGTGATTGTGCTTCCACTGTAACTTTACCCTGTCCTCTTTCTTTGCATCTTTGTTGTCATAATTAAAATAAAAAAAATTAAAAAAAAATAAACAAGATGAACAACCACTGGCAAAACTCACCAAGAAAAAGAGGGAAAACACCCAAATCAGTAGGATCACAAATAAAATGGAAGAGATTACAACAGAACCCCAAGAAATACAACATATCATGAGATCATATTATGAACAACTATACTCAATTAGACTAGAGAACCCAGTAGAAATCGACAGATTTCTGGAAAAATACCATCATCCAAGACTAGAAAAAGAAGACCTAGAAAGCTTAAACAGACCAATCACTTCAGAAGAAATTGAAGATGTAATTAAGAAACTCCCTAAAAACAAAAGTCCAGGTCCAGATGGATTTACAGGCGATTCTATCAAACATTCCGAGAATACTTACTACCACTTTTCCTCAGGCTCTTCCAAACCATCGAAGAAACAGAAATCCTCCCCGACTCCTTATATGAGGCTAATATCACACTAATTCCCAAAGATGGCAAAGACACCACCAAGGAAGAAAACTACACAGCAATCTCACTAATGAGCAAAAACGCAAAGATTCTCAACAAAATTTTAGCAAACCGAAACCAGCACTTCATCAAAAAGATCACACATCATGACCAAGTGGGTTTCATCCCAGGAATGTAAGGTTGGTTCAACATATGCAAATCAATTAACATCATACATCACATTAACAACAAGAAAGAAAAAATCACATGATCATATCAATCGATGCAGAGAAGGTATCGACACAATCCAACACCCTTTCATGTTGAAAACACTCAGCAAAATAGGGTTAGAAGGAACCTTCCTCACGATAGTTACAGCTATCTATGAAAAGCCCACAGCCAACAGCATTATTCTTAATGGCAAAAAACTAGAAGCATTTCCACTAAAGACAGGCAAGGCTGTCCACTCTCTCCACTCTTATTCAATATAATCTTAGAAGTTCTAGAAATAGCAATCCAACAAGAGAAGGGAATCAAAGAAATCCAAATTGGGAAAAGGGAACTCAAACTATCCCTTTTGCAGATGATATGATGATATACATCAAAAACCCTAAAGAGTCCACAGTAAAACTCCTGGAAACAATTAGCCAATACAGCAAAGTAACTGGCTACAAAGTCAATACACAAAAGACAGTAGCGTTTCCCTATACAAATAATGAAGTTCAGGAGAGAGATTAAAAATACAATTCCATTTAAAATAGTATCAAAAATATCATGTACCTAGGAATCAACCTTACAAGGGAAGTGAAGGATCTTTACCAGGGAAACTTCAAAACACTCCAGAAAGAAATTGAAGAGGATCTAAGGAAATGGAAGAGCATCCCATGCTCATGGGTAAGTAGAATCATCATAGTCAAAATGACTATCCTACCCAAACTACTATATAGATTTAATGCAATCCTAATCCAAATTCAGACCTCATTCTTTAAAAAATTAGAGCAATCAATCATAAAATTCATCTGGAACCACAAAAGACCCAGAATAGCCAAACACATATTGAAAAACAAGAAGCTGGGTGGCATCTTTTTACCTAACCTGAAACTATACAATAAAGCCAAAGTGATCAAAACAGCATGGTACTGGAACAGAGACCGGCCCTCAGACCAGTGGGTTATAACAGAATTTTTAGGAATAAACCCCCAGATATACAGTCAACTAATATTTGACAAAAGAGTCAAGAACTTGAAATGGAACAAAGAAAGTCTCTTCAACAAATGGCGTTGCTACAACTGGAAAAACCACATGTAAGAAATTGAAAATTGACCCATACCTCACTCCTTATACAAAAGTCAAACCAAAATGGATTAAAGACCTTGAAATAAGACCTGAATCTATAAAGTTCATTGAGAATAAAATAGGCAGAACACTCGAAGATCTATATATCAAAAAGGTCTTCAAAGATGGAGCACCAATGGCAAGAACTTTAGGTTCAAACATAAACAAATGGGACTACATCAAACTAAAAAGCTTCTATATGGCGAAAGAAACACAAGAAGACAGTTAACTGAATGAGAAAAAAATCTTTGCACTGATATTCAGAATATACAAAACAGTCAGAAAGCTGAGCCCCCAAAAACCAAATAAAGCCATAAAAAATGGGAAGATGAAATGAATAGACACTTCTCTGAGGAAGACCGAAAGATGGCCAACAAACACATGAAAACATACTCACCTTCACTCACCATCAGAAAAATTCAAATCAAAACAACAATGAGGTGCCACCTTACACCAGCGATAATGGCTCACATAAAAAATAATGGGAACAATCTCTGTTGGCGAAGATGGGTATGAAAGGCACTCTCACCCTCTGCTGGTGGGAATGCCCCCTAGTCCAACCCCTATGGAGAACAGTCTGGAGAGTGCTCAAGGAACTTAGAATTGAGCTCCCATTTGACCCAGCAATTGCTCTCCTAGGTATTTACCCCCAAGTCGGAAAGACATTCATCCCAAAGTATGTGTTAACAACCCCCCCCCCATTTATTGCAGCACTCAGTTTAATAGCCAGGTCTTGGAATCAACTTCAATGTCCAACAACAGATGAGTGGATCATTAAGATGTGGTATCTCTTCTCCATCCCCTCCCTACTCTAGGGGGTAAGGAACAGGGAGAGGAGGCCAGGCAGATATGTGACTTCCAGTTCCTTGATCCTGGAGGCCAGCTCTTCCCAGGTATGAGGTTAGGGGACACCCCATGCCGGAGGCCTACTCCCTAGCTTGGGAGCTGCTGGGAGGCTTGGCAGGGCCCAAGCCACTCCCCTATTTCTCCCCTGGACTCCAGGCCTTGCCTGAGTGCCACCTCGGGTGGCCTGATGTGGGTTCCAGGATTCTGTTGCAGTTCAGCCCTTGATGGGGTTGACTGATGGAGGGATGGAAGATGAGTTCTTTCCCCTCCAGCTCGGAGCATGCATCTGCTCCGATGAACTGTGTGAACTGCCTGTTCAGCCGGCAGTTCTGAGGTGAAGCAGTGGGTAAAAGGCTAGCAGACAGTCAGGCTTGTGAAAAAAAATCAGCTTTATTCGAAGGACAAGACTAAAGCCAAAAGCCTCAGCATCAGTTCCAGCCAAAAGGCCCCCACCTTCCACACACCCTTGCTTTTATCCCCCAGAATCAGGTACCACCCAATGGTGGGATCAGAATCAGGTACCACCCTAGGGTGGGAGCAGAATGCCAGGTCATACCCTAGAGTAAGGCACAATCAGTGATCAAGGTAGGGTCAGTAACATAATAATCCCATTGAAATGTTTACATACACAACAATTTCCCCTTTTGTTTTTAGTAAACAAACAATAGTATACAAAAGTAAGTAATATTTTCTACAATTATTAAAGGAAAAACTTGTCAATAATAAGAGTGACTGTTTGCATAAGCGCATCACAGAAAAATGTAAAGAAAAACTTTTCTTTTTTTTTTGGTTTTTGGGTCACACCCGGCAGTGCTCAGGGGTTACTCCTGGCTCCATGCTCAGAAATTGCTCCTGGCAGGCACGGGGGACCATATGGGGCACCGGGATTCGAATTGATGACCTTTTTTGCATGAAAGGCAAACGCCTTACCTCCATGCTATCTCCCGGGCCCCTAAAGAAAAACTTCTAATCTAAACACAGAGTGTTTAAAACCAGAAACATGTGTCAAGGAATCAACTACAAGCTCCTGAGATGATAGATCTATGATGTACAAGATGAAGAATTCCAAGTAAATTCTTCCTTAAAGAAGCAGATTGAGAATCTGAAATTCAATGATCAAGGATCTAGTAGGCATGGGGAGCTCCCAGGGCAATCAGAAAGCCCAATTGCAATCCGTTGATATAGATCCTTTGAAGAGACACCAGAAAGGTTGTGCAGCAGGCAAGAAGAAGCACCTTTTCTTTATTTGTTGTTGGTAGTGGTGGGTTTTGGTATTTTGTTTTTGGGTCACACCTGGCAGCGCTCAGGATTTACTCCTGGCTCTATGCTCAGAAATCTCTCCTGGCAGGCTCAGGGGTCCATATGGAATTTGAGGATTCGAACAAACACCGACCTTCTGCATACAAGGCAAACGCTTTACCTCCATGCTATCTCTTCGGCCCCATTTTCCATTCAAGTTC
The DNA here is from genome assembly GCA_004027635.1 of Crocidura indochinensis. NCBI lineage: Eukaryota > Metazoa > Chordata > Mammalia > Eulipotyphla > Soricidae > Crocidura > Crocidura indochinensis. The sequence continues at coordinate 16,614 of PVKC010015183.1, read as the reverse complement.
AGGTAGACCAGAAAGCCCATCTTTGAGGCATTGAATTAGGCCCTTATTTTGGAGGAAGAAGCATATACCCCCTGCAAGGTGGGGGGCCACTGCAATAATGATCAATAGGCATCTGAACTTAATCCAAGTTCTTAGTCCAAGCAGAAGTCCATATGGGTCTGAAATTGATGTACCAAGTACAGTCAATTATTTATAGATCGGAGCATAAGTCACAATCCAGAACAAAATGCTTAAGGCAAAGGACCTCCCTGTGTAAATAAACAACTTGAGGGTCCATCCAAAATGGATAGATCTTCCTTTTAAACCTAGTATTTTTGCCTATGATGCTCCCACGCAAAAAAAAAAAAACAAAAAAAAACCCTGAGAACAGACAAAAAATATCATTTAGGAAATTATAGACAACAATATATAACCCACTAATCTAAAGTCAAGAAAGCAAAACCCTAATGTATGTAATACAACATCAATTCCTAAGATTAAAAACTTAAATAGAAAAACATTAATTACAATAGTCAAAATAAGTGTAGCACCAAATATAAATTTAAAGGATTACAATTATAAGAAAAATACGTAAGGTGAAATTTCTACAGAGTCCAATACCAATCTGTAAAGATGAGGGGTCTGGAACTCTGAATAGACCAGCAAAAGACACTTGATGGATCTGGAAAAGTGGGTTGAAGCCTGGCACAGAAAATAACATCAAGCTGAATGAAGAAGGAAGGCCAGTACAGGCATCCATGTGTCGGGGTATCCACAAGCGTTAAATCATTGCCATCATGAGTTGGCTGGGCTTCTGCATTTTCTTTGGGATTGGTGCAATCTTGGGGTAGCCATAGTAGAAATGGTCAACAATAGCACTGTGTATGTGGATGGAAAACCAGAAATTCAGATAGCACAGTTTAACTGGGATCCAGAGACTGTGGGTCTTATCCATGGATCTTTTTTCTGGGGTTACATTGTGACACAAATTCCAGGTGGCTTCATTTCCAACAAGTTTGCAGCAAATATGTACAAAACTCCAACAGTCACGAATTTCTTCCTAACGCTGAGATCAGGAGACTTGTAGTTGTGGGTGAAGGAGATGATTTGCACATGTGAAAGGAATCCTGAAAATTAAATATTAAGGAATAGGAAGAGATAGGGAAGGATAAGGAAGACTAAATTGGGGAAGATAAAATTAGGAGAAAGGGAACTATATACAAAATATGCAAAACAGACAGAGAACAAGACATACACATACAGACTTCACAAAAAATATGGCCATAACACTCACTCATACTAAAAAATATTTGTTGCAAAGGATCCAAAATAGAACAAAAGAAAAAAATTCAGCTTAATCAGCTAAAAGCTCTTTAAAATATAATAGCTGGCAGACTGTTTAGATGAATCACTTCAAATAAAAAAATTTTTAATGGCAGAGCAAAGCAGATCTGAAAGAGAATTTCATGCATGATACAAACATGGAAATCTCTACTATAAGTGTATAACAGTATATATACAAAGGTATTATATAACAGTAACTATGATAGTCAATCATAGGCGAGAAGCACTGTGAAGAAAGTTCACCTAAAATGTATCGTTATGTCAGCATTATGAATTCATTTTCATCTTAAAACCTAAATTGAGGGAAATAAAGCAATGATGTTAGAATAAAAAGAGTGAAAGTCCTTAAATGAGTATAGCTAAAAGGAAAAACATTAATATGATAAGAAATGTTTCTTTCAAGTGTAAATTAAATTGAGTAAATTAAATTGTAAGATTTCATGACTAACTGTAACCTAGAGCAATAATGAAATTAAGACATAAATCCACCATACAAGGAAACACATTGGGGTTCCATGATCTTCAATTTTATTCATTGATCATACCTGTGGAAAGAATCATAGAGCATTAATAGCAACCGATTTGGAAGTGAAATGATTACCTGATGTTCATTGTAGATCTTTAAGAAGTATAAAACAGGATATATGCTGCTGTGGATTTCATCAAAGTATTAGGGACTTTTTTTAAATCTTCTTGTCATTGAAATTGATCTAGTGTTGTCTTTCAGATAAGTTGTATTTCTTTTATTTATTTTTTTTTTTTTTGGTTTTTGGGTCACACCCGGCAGTGCTCAGGGGTTACTCCTGGTTCCATGCTCAGAAATTGCTCCTGGCAGGCACGGGGGACTATATGGGGCACCGGGGTTCGAACTGATGACCTTTTGCATGAAAGGCAAATGCCTTACCTCCATGCTATCTCCCGGGCCCCAAAGTTGTATTTCTTAATCCTGCTTTTATTCTCTGAAGTGAAGTCTACTAAATTGAGATCTTCTAAAGGAAAATCCACATAAGTGTGCAATTTTTTTGTTTGTCATTAAAAATAAAATGTTTCAAGTGTGTTATTAGTACAGGTGATAGTTTCCATAAATACGTTTTCTTTGAAAAAAAATCCCTTCTAGTGTTGCAGCTGTTGCACTGAACTTTGTTGTCATCCCTTAACTCTTCTTTAATAAAAAATTCAGAGAGGCATTCCTGTAATGTACATTTATCTGTAGATGTGACAGCCAGAGACAATTGAACAAATGTCTCATAAACCTGAGACTTTTGGTGGCATGTGAGACACTGTAGTATAGATTTGAATTGTCCTTGAAAGAGATCATAAATAATAGATTTGTAAGCATTGTGGTGTTCTGGACTAAATTGTTCATAATTTTCATTTTCCATAAGATGTATAGTTTTATCTGTCATTAGATTTATAGTAAGCAAATCCTGAAGTAATCCCTCTATTAGAAACATAAGTAGTTTCTGTGAATCCTGCTGATTGTGTTAATCAAACTGGTCATTAAGTAAACTAATTGTCACTTTGAAGCTTTCAGGGTTAATATATCCATGATATCCATTTCCCATGATTTTGATGAGCCGACCAAATTCTTCACCTAATTTACCTTCATTCCCCATTGGATTTTTCCCGTTAATATTCTTTTTATAATGATCTTGATGAAAATACTGAGTCAGGTATGAAATATTATACAGGCAATGCAATATTTAGTTCATGTAGCAAGAGTTTCCTATATTTTGGAGCCCAGTTAAGACAGGTTCCTGTCTTTCCTTTTGATTCTTGGAGTGTAAATGTTTATCACTAACGTCAGTCTCACTCAATGTATGGTGTGTGACAGCTAAATCCTTGTTCCCTGCCCTGGAGACCTCAGCAATATTACTGTTGTTAGTGTATTGAGTATTCTGTATTTGATCTGAAGGGGAGTTTATAGTCTGAATCTGATCATTTGAACTAGCCCAACTTCTAACAAGGCTTAATAGAACCCAAAATTTCTTGGGAGGGTTGTCATTTGTAGAAACATAGGCATAACCCTTTTTCTCAGGAGAAGATATCCAGCTATCCGGTTTCATCCTCCTTGATCCAAATAGGTTTACGAATTGTTTCTTGTCTCTGAATATCTTCTTTAAAATGTCTTTCCACTGCATTGTAATATTCCCCTTGGGGTAAGTTTAAGTAATTTAGTGTATTAAGAGTCAAAGATAGCAAATCAGTTGGTGGTAACCCTCTTTTTCTAATTTTTTGTAATTGAGTTTTTAAGGTTTTGTGAGTCCTTTCTACAATGGTGTGTCCCCTACAATTGTAAGGAATTCCCTTTAGATGTCTTATCTGCCATTCTTGACAAAAAAAAGTTCAAAAGCTAACATAGGCTGGCCCATTATCAGTTCTTATAGAATATGGAATACCCATCACAAAAAAGACATTGTAAAAGAAAACTACAAACATCCTTAGACTTTTGACAAGACATAGGAATTGCCCACATAAATCGAGAATAAGTGTCCACCACAACATGAAGATAAGGTTTTCTTTGAAATAAATCCGTTTGAGTTATATCCATTTGCCAAAGTTAGTTAGACTGTAAGCCTCTTGGGTTTGCTCCTGCTATGTGAGGTTTTTTTTTGTTGTTGTTGTTAACGGTGCACATATGTTGCAGTTTTCCACAATTTCTCTAGCTTGCGTCCATGGAATTTGGTTATTCACATCTAAATGGCGAGCATTTGTGTGCAGAACTGAATGTTCCTCTACAGGTGATTTAAATATAGCCATTGCTAGCAAGTCAGCAGTTTTATTTCCTTGAGCCATCCATCCTGGAAGACCTGAGTGGGCTCTAATATGCGTGATGAAGATGGGCTCAGTTCATTTTTGACAAAACTGTTGTAATCGTTTAAGTAAATTTGGTATGATTGGGTTATTAGCATTAAGGGAGGCAGTGCCTATTATATGACATAAATTTACCATATATAAAGCATCAGAAATGACAGTCATGGCTTCAGATACATTTTCTAATAGGTAAATTAACGTTGCTAATTCAACTTTCAGTGATTTATATTTGGTATCTATGGTCATATTAGTTTTGTCTCTGGTTATTCCTCCTTTTCTATTTTGGGATCCATCAATGTAAAAAACCTTGGCATTGGGAATAGGGAATCCCAAACAATTGAAGAAATAACAAACTGAGTTTTCTTTTAAAAGTTCCACGTTTTTCCTGCTGGATAATGGGAGGATATTTTTCCTGTGAAATCTGAGAGGGCCCTTTGTAGAGATTCATTAAAAGGCAATATTGACTCAATTTCCTTATTTGGTATTGGGAAACTATTATATCTGGGTCAAAAGATATAGATCTGAGACTTGCCTTGAAAATAATCTCTGAAATGAGTTCCAAGTAGGGAACAACTGAGTGAGGCTGTTTGATATGTAAATACACCCACTCCAAAGGTCCTGCCTGTTGCATTAAGGCCTCTGTGGGGGTTTCTATAGTAGGAAAGATTAACAGAAATATCTATTATTCTGGAATGAATCTTTTTTTTTGTTTGTTTTTTTGGGTCACACCCGACAGTGCTCTGGGGTTACTCCTGGCTCCATGCTCAGAAATTTCTCCTGGCAGGCAAGGGGGACCATATGGGGCACCGGGATTCGAACCAATGACCTTTTGCATGAAAGGCAAACGCCTTACCTCCATGCTATCTCCCGGGCCCCTCTGGAATGAATCTTAAGAAAAACGATTTTTGTAAAAAAAAACCTTATCTACAAAAACTGGCACATTGTTGGGGAACTCAGCATGCCCTGGGAGTGAACAGTCCATTGGAAACATCTGCAGGGATGGGTATTACTGAGATAAGAAACTGAGAATGCAAAACGTTTTTTATCATCTGGGTGGATAGGAATATGGTAGAAGCAGTATTTTAGATCAATTATAATTAGTGGTCATTCCTTTGGAATCACTACAGGTGTTGGTAAACCAGTCTGCACTTTGCCCATAGGCATCATGGATAAATTTACAATTCTAAGATCCATCAAAAGTCTCCATTTACTGGATTTTTTATAGTGAATATAGGTGAATTCCATTGAGAAAAAGATGGTTCAATATGTCCTAAACTTAGCTGTTCCTCCACTAATTCTGTCAGCACCTTTAATTTATCGTTTTTAAGGGGCCACTGAACTGTCCAAATTAGTTCATCAGATTTCCATTTTATTTTTATTGGTGTTGGGGTATTTATGACAGTGGCCCCTATGAAAAGTTTGAATTTTTAAATCGAGAGTTTTAGGCTCTTCTGGAGCTAATGGGATGTGGAATTCTGCCTTCGACTATTTGTGTAGGTCACGGTCCCACAAGGATGGTGAGAATGGACCCACATGAGGTCTGATTATAGCTCTTTGATTTTCTGGGATATAAAACACCTTGTCCTCGTACTCAATAAACAGGAACTTAAACCTCCTACTCCTTCCAGAGATTACAGGTTTTCCTGGAGAGGCCAATTTTCTGGCCATTCTTTATCAGATATTACAGTAACTTGAGCACCCATATCTATCATACCATCAAAGGGTTGCCCTTCCAAGTGAAGTTTGATAATTGGGTTTTCATCTTTAAATTTAGTAATCAGAGCTATGAGTGAGTTTTGAGCAGCACCCGGTCCTGTGCTTCCAAAACCACCAATTCTTTTCTTATCTGAGTTCCCACATTTGACATAAGGCACTATCATGATCTGGGCAATTGCTTCCCCTTTCTATAGGTTCATGTAACTGGTATGGTAATAACTACAATGATTTCTTCCACTGAATCTGAGTCAATGACATCAGTGGTCATTGATATACCCTTTATGTTGAGGGAACTTCTGCCAAGAATCAAACCACAATGCAAGTTTCTAACTTGTAAGGGCATACTCCTGGATAAATTGCAATGTCCTCTGGGCATAATATGTCTAATCCAGTGCTCCCTGATGTAGTATGAATTAATTCCCTTATCGTGATGAATTTTCTTGGGCTGGGCTTGGAAGGATTATTGCTGTGGGCTTTGCTCCTGATTTGGAAGGGCCTGGGGGGAGGGGGAGGCCTTCTGGGCATTTCCCTGCATCTTGTATATGTGTCCTTAAGGAGCTGAATTTAAAAGAAGACAGCAATTCCTTTTAATATCCCCCTGTTTTCCACAATGGTTGCAGACTATTTGCCTCCTGGTAATCGTGTTGAAACCTCTCCTTAGGTTATTATAAATGAGGTTTCCAGCTCTGCAATCTTTCTCCCAGTGGAGACACATTTTTTGCATTTTGGGCAAAGACCTGGTTTTGGGGAAGTGATTTGTCCCCATGGGTAGAAAGGCATCATTCCCTTGGTAACTGTGAAGTTTTGTACTGAGTCTAAGTGGGGTGGATGTTGGGATTCTCCATAGACATTCTGACAGTCATAAAGGAAATCATCCACATCTGCTGTTTCATTTCAAGTATTCAATACTAATCTACAGGCCGAATTTGCATTATAATAAGCCAAAGATTTTACTAGGAAGTTTCTCATCTCCTCATCTTCAATTTGTAATTTCAGCATATCTTTATGCTTACCCACGAACTCTACAAATGGCTCATAAGGGCGTGGGGTAATTTTTGAAAAGTCCTCTGCCAATGCTGTTAAAATCAATTTTTCCCATGAAGACAATGCAATATACCTAACTAAATTTCAATTTTCTTTAGGTAAAGCCGCTTGTGTCTGAATATTTGCAAATTGATTTTCTGCCATCAGTAATTCATACGATAGAGTAACCCCTGTCACTTGTTTTTTCATACCATCCAGGTTATATAATTTGGCTTTTACACCTTCTGAATAGAACATTTCCCATTCCATTCGCTATTTAGACAACCAGCATATATTAGTGATTGTTTTAAAATCATACGAAGTCCAAGATGAGCTATGACTCCAAAGTTTTAGTAACTCCACACTGTATGGTGATGTTGGGCCATACTCTTTACATGCTTTTCTAAACCAATCTAATTCTTCCATCTGAAGGGGTACATAGTTAGAAACATTTATCCCATGTAAAGAGGATGAAACCAGATTCGCAAAATTACTCTGAATAGAACTCTGATGCCATGTGTGTGGTTCATTTTCTGAATCTGCACTGTTGTGTGATTCAATTTTGTGAATAGAATCAGGCCTTACTCGTGGAATTAGCACCAGAGGTTGATCATCGTCTGAGTCACTGTAATGCAATTCACTAGAATCAGGCTTCATTTGTGGAGTTATCACTGGAGGTTGGTCATTCGTGTTAAGATTTAGATTCGGATTATTAGTCCAAGTTGTTTTTCTTCCAGGAAAAATGCTTATATTTTTTATGGTGGAGCTTGATTTGTCAGCCTGCACCTTGGTCTGAATTTTCATCGGAAAGATTTCCTTATTATCCATACTGGTTTTAGCCTCACCATTTCTACACTTTCTATTTCCTAAATACCAACAAATACCTATGCTCACAATAACATTAGTGAACACAGAAATTCCACAAACTATGCCACAAACTATGATGGTTGGAGCCAATCCAAATTTCATTTGAAATACAGACCACAGCCATCCAACTGCTGTGATTTTCCTTAGATCCAAACCAATTAGTTTAAAACAAAATGAAATAATCCACTTGTATAATAGAGAAACAATGCGTACACAAAAAGGTGGCAGAAATCACATGACTAACTACAGAAACTATCTAATGGTCAGCAGAGGAAATTCCCAGTAAAGCATTTCACTTCCAGTTATTGAGAGTCCTGGCACTCAAACTGTGATTTGAACCCTGGATCAAGACAGCATGGTGAGATTCTTGTTCTTGTGTATGATTTTGGCTCTTTTCAGTTGCAGTCAGGCAAAAACCCTGGGCCACGTGGAACCATGTTCAAAGATGGCCACAACCCCTTCTGGGGGCAAAAATATCAATAAAACAGGGGAGGTGAAAACTTGTATCACTCCCATCCGAGGCCCAGGACTGAAACTTTGTTGCTGACCCTTTTTCCAAACTCCTTGGCCTTCTCAGAAACTGATGGAGGGCCTAAATTGGAAAAGGTTCAGAAAGAAAAGGCTTCTACAAGCGGACTGATTTTCTGAGAATGACCTTCAGCTTGAATTTGGATTTTGACTTTGAAAATTTCAGAGTGGACTTTTAGTTTGAATTGCTCTGAATTCTGTACATCCAATGAGCCAGGTGCAGAAGCTGCAGCCAAGAGTGGCCGCAGTGAAACCTGCTTCCAAAATGCCACAGCTGCACTCAGCCAACAATATACAAACAATGCGGCAAAGAGCTACACTTCCGAATTCTGCCCGCTTGTAGAGACGGCAGCTGTAGCCAGCATCACTCTTCAGCGATTCAGGCTGCTTTCATTATGGCCAGCAGCCGGGTGGGGTAGAAAAACAGCTGAGCGCCCTAATTGTGGAAGACAAGCTTCAGCTCAGACCAGAGGCAGTGGAAGTGTGAGGAATGAAGACAGTGAACCCAGCCCCGAAGTAGCTGCAGGGCCTGGGACCACATGGTCAGCGAAAAACAGTGCAAGCGGACCTACCTGCAGGGGGCTGAGACTCCATGGCAGTGAAACAATGTGGTGAGAGCATCGTGAGACAAGATCACCATCTGGACATATGATTTTAGGTGAAGGATTTCACAAGTGGTGTTGGTAATGGTAAAAAATAGGTAGTAGTGTAAAAAATTGTAAAAAGGAGAGTAATACAGCTTAGCCCAACTGAACAATCTAATTCATAGCCACCGGCATCTAACTTTGTTTCAGGTGTATCTCTTGATTTAAGTCATTTCTCCTCTGGACTCCAGTCCTTCCCTGGTTGCTGGCCCAGGTGGACTCTACAGTGTTCCTCAGGCTTTACCCCCTTTCTCTCCCTACACTAAGGCATGGATGCATGGGGAGGAGGGCGGGACAATGCAGCACTGGCATGTCGGGACATTCACAAGTAATTTTTTTTCCTCATTAGTCTCCATTTCAAAAACTACACGAGGGCACTAGCCCCCGTACCATATATAGTACCATATAGATTCAAAATAAAAATGAGAGGATTGACTCTCAGGCTGGGAAGAGACCAGTACTCTCTTCCTACTTATTTACTCTCAGTGGCCTCTTGGCCTCTTCCTTCTTTCATTGTGTAACTGTGTTTGCTACCATACTAGGTTTCTGATTAGTTCCCACTCAAATACATTTCCCTATATGAAACTGCCGGGAGTCATTTTGCAGACTCCAGAAGGGAGTCTGCAAATTAGAGACCAAAGTGGTGTCCAGGACTCAGCACCCTCATCCCGACTATTTCTAATGGCATAAAAGGGACATGCATATCTCATTTGAATAGTGAATATTTAGGGAATATATTCCCTCGACTGCTATAACTATTATTGAATATCCCCTTAATCAGTGACAATTGTGTCCACTGTCTTAAGTTAGATTGTTTATTTTCCCCACTTTCAATCTTTTCTTCTTTTTGTGAACTGTTCAATGAGGAATTTTGGTGAAAGAGTCCTCAGTTTATTGCTTATGTTTGAACCAAGTCACGGGGATTGTTGGACTTGTTCTTGCGAACGCCTTATGCACTGATAATGCTACGTTGCATTATTTTTTGTTTTCATAGGCACATTAAAATGGAAAATACTATACATATAAATAAGTTCTTATAAAACAGAGATAGGAACAGACAAGTCTTGTAGTGCAATGGGACCTTACATCCTGAACATTGACAAGATGACCTGGTACCGGCCTCAGAAGTATGGGCAGTCACTATTCACACCTGAACCAGGGAAGTCATCTATGAAACATCCAAAGTTGTATATGACATCACCTGGAAGCAATCCTCTACCAGGGAAGACCCTACTGCTGCTGCTCTGACATCGATCTACACAAAAAAGTCTTCCCTTAACACTAAGAAGACTTAAACAGCAAAAACGACCTGCATACTGGACAGGTTTTCTGCATTGCCTTTAATTGTGAGTTGAAATTAGAGGACACTTCTTACCATCCTGACTTCAATGTAGGATATACAGATTCCCGGATTCTCAAAACAGAACCATGATACCAACAACAGAGACTGTGTGAAAAATAAAACTGTATTGGCACTACAGACAATGACCTGGATTGGACAAACTCGTTTGCATGGATCCTAGAATTAGTCATATGTCAGGAAACTTCAGGAGTAGGGTCTCCTTGTATTTAGGCCAAGGGTTTTCCTTTCCATGTCCCCCACACTTTGGTAGGCCTCTGCAAATGATAATCACCACTCTAACATCCTTTTTACAGTGCTCCTTTGGCTCTAAACCTTAAAAACCCACTTAAACTTTTGCATGTGCATGGAAATGTAAAAAACTACTATGTCTTTAAGTTTAAGGAGTTACATATTATGGCTTTAGATTGCATTATGTATCACTAAGAAATTTTATAACAATCTGGGGTCTTGAGGGACAAAGAAATTGTACATCAGTTCTGTTTTATCTTTCTTTGATTGTAAGTTTAAAATTAAGGTGTCAGCAAGGGGATTTCTTCTGAGAACTCTGTTTTTGGGTGATTGTCCTTCCACTGTAACTTTACCTTGTCCTTTTTCTTTGTATCATTGTTCACATAATTAAAAATTTTTTTTAAATTTTAAAAAGATGTGGTATCTATACACAATGGAATACTACATGGCAGTCAGAAATGATACAATCGTAGACTTTGCAGCAACATGGATGGGCATAGAACATATGATGTTAAATGAAGTAAGCCAGAAGATGAAAGATAAACACTATTCTGAAGCACCTAGAACATACACCATATATACAACTAATACTCAATGATCAAATAACTGGGTTTAACTGGGTAGAAACTCCAAACACGGTAACAGTCAACATATACTGGGAAGTAGTGCCCAAATCACATGAAAGAGGAGCAACACAAACTCTTGACTACACATTATACCATAAAGAAACCAGCAACAGCAAAAACAGCAGCGTAGAGAGAACAGGTATGTAATCAGCCTTTTACTACAAAGGCCCATAATAATCTCTTAGGGATCTTATACAGAATTACAGGTAAAGATTACCATGGGAAATCACTGACTCCAATGGAATCATTTCAAAATAATATGTTTTAATGCTTTAATCTTACTATATTTAAAATAACCTCTCAGCTTTTTGGTCCACAGGCATTCGTGGATACAAAGGATGGACAACCTAAGATGGCACCTTGGGATTCAGTCACACGAGATACCATACCCAGCCTGTGTTATAAAAATGTTTCAATAAAATTCTTTACCTTTATTTCTAGGTTATATCTTCATTTAGGACCTGAAGTACGTGACCAGCCAGACCACCGAAGCAGCAATTGTGACCTACAGATTTATACTACAGGGCCTACTCATCGAACACATACAAGAATAGTTCTCAATGTAGTTATTTCTCTAACTAAACTCATCACTCTTTGTGGTGAGCTTCTGAAGTGAGCTGTAACTTCCAGCCCTCGTCTCTTTTGTCTCTGAAAATTATTGCAAGAATGTCTTTAATTTTTCTTAAAACCCATAGATGAGTGAGACCATTCTGCATCTTTCTCTCTCCTTCTGACTTATTTCACTCAGCATAATAGATTCCATGAACATCCATGTATAGGAAAATTTCATGACTTTATCTCTCCTGACAGCTGCATAATATTCCATGCATATATGGACCACTGTTTCTTTGGCCATTCGTCTGTTGAAGGGCATCTTGGTTGTTTCCAGAGTCTTGCTATGGTAAATAGTGCTGCAATGAATATAGGTGTAAGGAAGGGGTTTCTGTATTGTATTTTTGTGTTCCTAGGGTATATTCCTAGGAGTGGTATAGCTGGATCGTAAAGGAGCTCAATTTCTAGTTTTTGGAGGAATCTCCATATCACTTTTCATAAAGGTTGGACTAGACAGCATTCCCACCAGCAGTGGATAAGAGTTCCTTTCTCTCCACATTCCCGCCAACACTGCTTGTTCTCATTCTTTGTGATGTGTGTCTATCTCTGTGGTGTGAGGTGGTATCTCATAGTTGTTTTGATTTGCATCTCCCTGACGATTAGTGATGTGGAGCATCTTTTCATTGCCTTGTATTTCTTGTGTTTCTTCTTTATTAAAGTGTCTGTCCATTTCTTCTCCCCATTTTTTGATGGGATTAGATGTTTTTTCTTATAAAGTTCTGTCAATGCCTTGTATATTTTGATATTAGCCCCTTATCTGATTGGATGAATAATTTCTCCCATACAGTGGGTGGCTCTTGTATCCTGGGCACTGTGTCCTTTGAGGTGCAGAATCTTCTCATCATAATACAGTTCCATCTGCTAATCTCTGCTTTCACTTGTTTGGAGATTGCTGTTTCCTCCTTGAAGATGCCTTTAGTTTCAATGTCATGGAGTGTTTTACCTACAGGTTGTTTTATATACCTTATGGTATCAAGTCTGATATCGAGGTCTTTAACCCATTTGAATTTTTTCTTCATATATGATGTTAGCTGTGGGTCTAAGATCAATTTTTTTGCAAGTGGCTAGCCAATTGTGCCAATACCACTTGTTGAAGAGGCTTTCTTTGCTCCATTTAGGATTTCTTGCTCCTTTATCAAAGACTAGGTGATTGTATGTCTGGGGAACATTCTCTGAGTATTCAAGCCTACTCCACTGATGTGAGGGTCTCTCTTTATTCCAATACCATACTGTTTTGATAACTATTGCTTTGTAATACAGTTTAATGTTGGGGGAAAGTAATGCCTCCCATATTCTTTTTCCCAATGATTGTTTTAGCTATTTGAGGGTTTTTGTTGTTCCAAATGAATTTCAACAGTGTTTGATTCACTTCTTTGAAGAATGTCATGAACATCTTTAGAGGGATCACATTAAATCTGTACAATGCTTTGGGGGTATTGCCATTTTAATTATGTTAATCCTGCCAATTCATGAGCAGTGCATGTGTTTCCATATCCGTGTGTCCTCCCTTATTTCTCGGAGCATGGTTTTATAGTTTTCTTTGTATAGGTCCATTACATCTTTAGTCAAGTTGACTCCAAGATATTTGTATTTTTGTGGCGCTAATGTAAATGGGGTTGTTTCCTTAATGTTAATTTCTTCCCTATTATTATTGGTGTATAAAAAGACTACTGATTTTATATGTTAATTTTGTTTTGATTTCCTCTTTGATTTCATCTCATACCCACTGGTTATTAAGTATTGGGCTGTTTAATTTCTAGGTGTTAAAGGTTTTCTACTGTGTCCCTTTGTAGTTCACATTTAATTTCAGAGTCTTGTGGTCAGCGAAGGTAGCCTGCAATATTTCTATCCTCTTGATATTATAGAGGTATGTTTTATATGCCAGCATGTAGTCTATCCTGGAGAATGATCCATGTACATTGGAGAAGATTGTGTATTCAGGTTTCTGAGGGTGGAGTGCCCTAAATATATCTATTAGGCTTCTGTCTTCCATTTCTCTTTTCAGGTTTAGTATATTTTTGTTGGGGTTCAGTCTGGTTGACCTAGTGTTGACAAAGCCATGTTCAGATCTCCCACAATTATTGTTTTGTTATTGATATCCTTTTTCAGATTTGTCAACAATTGTATTAAATATTTTGCTGGCCCCTCCTTCAATGCATATATGTTTATGAGAGTGATTTCTTCCTGCTGTACATATCCCTTGATTAATACAAAATATCCATCTTTGTCCCTTACAACTTTTCTGAGTATAAAGTTTGCAACATCTGATATTAGTATGGCCACTCCGGTTTTTTTATGGATGTTTTTTGCTTGATTGATTTTCCTCCACCCTTTGATTTTGAGTCTTCAATAAATGTTTGCAGCGTGGTTTTATAAAGAAAGGAATAACAAGAATGGGGAAAGGGCTCAATGAACAAGAAAGCCTAGGCAGGAGTCTTGGGTTTAAGTTTCGGTATGTTCCCTGTGAATCTAAGAGAGAAATAATTCTGGAGCACTGGTGGGTATACACCCTGCCCAAAACAGAAAAAGACTAGGAAAAGAAAGGAACAAAGAAGATATCTGTGTGTTTAAGAAACCTTTCCCAGAGAATGGTGTGTTTATGTGGGCCCTAAGGATTGAATAGGAGATGTCCAGGAGCACTTAGAGAGCAGAGAGATATGCAGGGGCTATCCAGTAAGGAACCCACCATGATGCCCCTTCTCAATCATTCAGAGTGGAGTCCTGGGGATCTATGTATATTTCCTTGCTGGTATAGAGGCAGAACAGGATGTCATTGCAGGTTTCCAGCTGAAAGACCAGGTCTGCCATGCTGCCCTGAACTAATTGTGGAAGGTGCTTGTTGTTCTGGTGTTTAGACCTTGGGGATCTCTGACCTGAGCTGCAGGGAGTAATGAGCTTCAAGGGTTAGAAGGAGGAAAAAGTTGAGCAGTTACAGCCCTTCTCTGGCTAATTACTGGCTCCAACTAATAAATCAAGGGATCCTCTGTCAGAGGTTCGGTGCTGATCTTAATGCATATATCAGGGTGGAGGTGGGAGTTCCTCAAGGCTCCACATGAGATATTAATCAAGGTGTATTGCATCTCCTTTCTAATTTTCCACATCTCTCTTCCCTGTTGTTGCTTTTTTAAGGATCACACCCAGCAGCACTGAGGGTGGGGGCTCAGCAGCAGGTCCACTCCTGTGGACCTGAAGTTCAGTGGTTAGAGCAAGTTCTGGGGCCTACCAGGTCCCTATCAGTAGAGGGACTGGATATCAGCTCCTTATTTGTGCATTGCCATTCTGTGCTTTCCTGTACCTCAGTCATCTTTTCTAGCAACTACTCTAACCTGTTCATTCCCCTGTACATTTTGCATCCTTATAGGGGACTCTCATCTTTCCCCCACTTGATTCAATCACTCAGGGAGGAGAGAATTCTTGGGTGCTGCTCACCAGCACATGCATCAGGGTGACATCCTCGGTGAACTCTGTGGTGGTCACGTAGTACTGGAAGTTCTCTGGGCTCTTGTGCATGAGGGCTACAGAGGAAAGACAGGGATTCAGTTACTTTGGGGGGTATGTGTTGAAAGGTTTAGAGTGGCAGAACAGAATCATTTCTCTGCTTCACTGATCTGAGTACCTTGTGGGTCATCTTATAACCAAGCACATTCAATGGGCAATAATGGGTCCAATTAAGAGTATCATTTTTACTTCTTACTCAGAGAGCCTATGGCTATTCTAGTTTTACAAATTGGGGGAAAGGAGACTTGGGAAGGGAAAAAAAGGGTCCTTCAGCCTTCCCAGGTCCGAAGGCTGAAGGACCTTTTTTTCCCTTCCACTTCCAGAAGGTGGCCTCCTGGTGTCTTATTCCTGGAGCTTTAATGATCCAATACGGGGTCTGGGAACAGGGACAAGAGCCACCAACACAGAATGAGATACAGCAGGTCCTCCAGCAGCGGATTGAGGAGGATCTGTCTCGGGGCACACCTGGGGAAAGGGAAGGCAGAAGCGGTCCCCAGTGCTTTTGGGAGAGGTGGAGAAACCCTCTTCTTAGGGAAGGATGGGTGAGCAGTGCACTATTTTCTGAAGCAGGCAGGGCAGTTTCTCATCCGGGACACTTGTTACCAACAGCAGAGTCTTGTTGACCAAGAGAAGGTTCAGCCTAGAGGAGGGTAGAGCAGCTGGATGGTGAAACCACAAAAGGGAGACTGAGGGATACAGGAGCTCAGAGTGAGATGTGGGAGGTCCCTTTGCAGTCTCAGCAGCTTGAAGCTCAGAAAGGCAGGAGACACTTCCTCTGTGATCTGAAATGTGCTCTTTCCCATCTCCTATTCCCCCCCCCCTCCCATTCGTCTTCTTCTCCTGTCTTGCTTTCTTACTCTAGCTCTCTTTCATTCCTACTTCTATTTATTTCTTCCTGAAATTTCTTCCTCTGCTTAGATGACTTTTTCTTCTCTCTGACAAAGATCTCTGGGATTTTATCCCTGGCAGTGAAAGTCAAGAAAAAGTTCCCTGGAGGAGGCAGCTTTTTGGTGCCTAATTGACTCACAGATGGTAGGCCTTGTAAGCAATAAGTTCTGTGATAAGTGGGTTCACTTTTCTTTTACTCCCCACTCTCTGGTCAGGCTAGGTCTTGTGAAAGATCCCATCCCACTGAAGGAGAAACCAAGAGCCTGGAAATCTTACAACTGGATGAATCGACCACACTGAGATCTAGCCATGGAAAGCACAGACACACCTGGCCTGAGCACTCCACATGGAGATGGTAGACACACACAAGGATGGTGTGTGCAGCCTAGAGCCTTGTTTGTGTGTGTGGTGCCACTGATGAAAGCCACACCCCCACAATTCAAGTGCTCTACCACTGAGTCACATCCGTAATCCTAAAGCCTGT
>PVKC010015182.1:10931-21728 GCA_004027635.1 Crocidura indochinensis | reverse complement strand
TAAAGAAAATAAAAATCATCATTGCAACAATCATCAGAATCAATGAGAGGAGGCTGGAACTCCCAGTTTACTCCATGAAGCTCACCACAAAGAGTGGTG
Source organism: Crocidura indochinensis (assembly GCA_004027635.1). Lineage (NCBI taxonomy): Eukaryota > Metazoa > Chordata > Mammalia > Eulipotyphla > Soricidae > Crocidura > Crocidura indochinensis. Next base: position 21,629 of record PVKC010015182.1, on the reverse strand, counting down.
TGTGCAGCTATAAAAATAAATACACAGAAAACTACCATAATCACGTGAATGAATGAGAGAACTGGAACGCCTGTCTGGAGTACAGGTGTGGGTGGGGTGGGAGGGAGGGGGACTTGGGACATTGGTGGTGGGAATGTTGCACTGGTGAAGGGGGTGTTCTTCACATGACTGAAACCTAATCACAATCATATATGTAATCAAAACGTTCAAATTAAAAAAAAAAGAAGAAGAATCAAAAAAGAAAAGAAAAAAAATAAGGCCTCCCAATTCTTACCGCAGGCTGTGTTCTTCACACGGACTGTATAGAAAGAGGAGGTACAGTAAACGCACCCTATATACACCTCAACCCAGACCCTTGCCTGGTCTGTATTGGAAATTGGGGACAAAAAATGTAAGAGACATTAAAAGCACTTAGGAAAAAATCTCTACATCATTAATTTTCAGGGAGATACAAATCAAAACAGCAATGACATATCATCTTATACCTCAGAGACTGGCACACATCACAAAGAATAAAAACAACCAGTGCTGGTAAGGATACAGGTAGAAAGGAACTCTCATACGCTGTTGGTGTAAATATAGACTTTTTGTTCTACATTTAGTCCAGCCTTTCTGGAAAACAATATAGATTGTCTGAAAAAATAAAACAACCTAGAAACTGAGTTCCCATGATTCAGCAATACCAATCCTAGGAATAGACCCAAGGAGTCCCAAAACACAATGCAAAAAAAAGCTGTCTGCATTCCAATGTTCATTGCAGCACTTTATACAATAGCCAAAATCTAGAAAGAACACAAGTACCCAAGAACAGATGAATAGTGAAAGAAACATTGGCATTTGGAACCGATTACTCTGGACAAGAACTAAGTGCTGAAAGGGGATAAAGTGATATACAGGGTACCCCCTTTATTAACAATTGTACAAACCACAATATCAAAAAGGAATAGAGAGACAAGTAAATGTCTGCCCCCGTGGTAGGCAGGGGAGTGGATGTGAGGGATACTGGGAACATTGGTTGTGGGAAATTGCACTGTTAAGGGTGGTGTATATTGTATGACTAAAACTCAATCATGAACAATTTTGTAACCATGGTGCTTAAATGAAGCAATAAAAAAGAAATAGTGGCATATTACACAATGGAATACTAGGCAGCCATTAGGTAAAGTCATGTAATTTGCTTATACGTGGATGATTATGGAAAGTATTATGCTGAGTGAAATGATTCAGAGGAAGAGGGATAGACATAGAATGATCACACTCATTTGTGGAATATTAAAATAAGATTGTATGGTAATAATATCCAGAAACAATAGTGATGAGAGCCAGGAGAACCAGTCCATGGTAAGAAGCTTGTCACAGATAATGGGTGAAGTATGGGCAAAGAAGGGACAACTATGACAATGAGAGTTGGAAATGAGAGTTGGACAAGATCTGGATGCTGAAAGGAGGTAAAATGATATGCATGATATTCCTCCTGTATTAATATTGTAAACCACCATGTCTAAAAGGAAAAAGAAAAAGAGAGAAACAGATGGACAGAGAAAAAGACAGAGAGAGAAAAGAAAAATATCTGTCACAGAGGCAGGCAGGGGAGAAAGTAGAGATGAGGGCAGGAGCCAAAAAAACTGGGGACATTGATGATGGGAAATATGTACTGGTTAAGGGTGTTGGACATTATATGATTGAAACTCAAGCATGAACATTTTTGTAACTGTGTGTCCCATAGTGACTCAATTAAATAATTTATTTATTAAAAAATAATTAGGGGGGCAGGAAGGTGGCGCTAGAGATAGGACCAACCTGCCTTGCAAGCGCTAGCGTAGGATGGACCACGGTTTGATCCCCAGTGTCCCATATGGTCCCACCAAGCCAGGGGAGATTTTTGAGCACATAGCCAGGAGCAACCCCTGAGCGTCAAATGTTCCAAAAACCAAAAAAAAGTTAGAGTGTCCAGAACAATAGCATAATGGAGAGGACATTTGTCTTGGACACAGCCAACCTAGTTTAATTCTTGGCATCCCAAATGGTCTCCAAGCCTGCCAGGAGTAATTTTTTTATTTTGGTTTTGGGGTCACATCCAGCAGTGTTCAGGGTTACTCCTGGCTCCATGCTCAGAAATTGCTCCTGGAAGACACGGGGGACCATATGGGGCACCGGGATTCGAACCAATGACCTTTTGCATGAAAGGCAAACGCCTTACCTCCATGCTATCTCCCAGGCCCCTGTATTAAAACTCTTAAGTGCATGGAACAATAAACACCCACGAATAGCTAGAGCAACTCTTAAGGAAAAAAAAGAATATGGAAGGCATCACTTTCCCCAATTTTAAACTGTATCACAAAACAATAGTCATTCAAACAGCATGATATTGTAATAAGATAAACCAGGGGTGGCAAACACGCATCTCTCGAGCTACATGCGGCTCCCGGCCAAAATAAATGCGGCTCTTTGCCTCTTATCATTATTTTGTATATTTTGGCTCTTTGCCAAATTTGGATTTTGTTCTGCTGCTTTTGAGGAGGGACCTCTGAGGAGAGATCTCCGAGCGTGTAGTCCCACCCCCAGGCTGCGTCAACCCGTCTCCCATCCTTTGGAAACAACTGCATGGGCCAGCGATCGGGGAACCTGTGTGTCACATGTTGTGTCCCATCTTGCCATTAGTTCTTAGTGTGGAGGACTCAGCACACCCTCACCATCACTGCAGGATTTTGACCCTCACTCAAATTGGCAAAATGCAATATGTGTTTAATAGATTATTGTTAAAATTATATGCTTTAGTGTGAGTGTTTGTCTGTTTCAACAGGTCACTGCATGGTGTGACTTTTTGACTCTCCCAGTTTAAAATTTTGGCTCTTTGTGTCAAACTTGTTTGCCACTCCTGAGATAGACACTCAGATCAATGGAATAGACTTGAGTATTCAGAGAATGTACCCCAGGCATATAATCAATTAATCTTTGATAATGAGGCAAGCAAAATGGAGCATGGAAAGCCTCTTTAACAAGTGGTATTGTCACAACTGGTCAATCACATGCAAAAAATGTGAACTTGTCTGAGTTCACATTTGTGCATCTAACACCATGCACAAAGGTCAAATCCAAATGGATTAAAGACCTGGATATCAGACCTGAAGCCATAAGTCATATAGAACAACAAGTAGGTGAAATACTCCACGACATTGAGACAAAAGGCAATTTTAAAGAGGAAACAACACTCTCCAAATAAATAGAAGTGGAAGTAAACTGATGGGACTATATTAAGTTGAGAAGTTTCTGCACCTCAAAGGAAATAGTGACTAAGATACAAAAGCCACTCATAGAATGAGAGAAGTTATTCACCCAATGCCCATCAGACAAGGGGGCTAATATCTAAGATTTACAAGGTACTGACTGAACTTAACAAGAAAAGAATCATCTAACCCCATCAAAAATTGGGGAGAAGAAATGAACAGACAACTCCTCAAAGAAGAGCCAAATGGCCAAAAGGCACATAAAAAATGCTCCACATCACTAATCACCAGGAAGATGCAAAAACTGGCATACATCGCAAGAAAAAAGTACAACCAATTCTGGCATGAATGAGGGGAGAAAGGAACTCTCATTCACTGCTAGTGGGAATATTATCTAGTCCATCCTTTATGAAAAACAACATGGAAATTCCTTAAAAAAACTGGACATTGAGCTCCCATATGATCCAGCTATACCACACCTAGAGATATACCCTAGGAATACAAAAACACAATACAAAAATCCCTTTCTCACGCCTATATTCATTGCAGTACTATTTACAATAGCCAAAATCTGGAAACAATTCCAACAACAGATGAGTGGCTAAAGAAATTGTGGTACATATACATAGTGGAATACTATGTAGCCATCAGGAAAAATGAAGTTATGAAATTTTCCTATACATGGATGAACATAGAAACTATTATGGTGAGTGAAATAAGTCAAAGGGGGAGAGATAGTGAATAGTCTCAATCATCTCTGGGTTTTAAGAAAAAAATATATTTAATGAACACTGAACACACACATGAGTAATATGAATAAAACTCTACTGCAGTGCCTGATCAGTTGCTTAAATCAGTGATGCATCCTGATTGTGACTAGCTATGTCCTATAACTCACCTTTAGGTAGGAATTAGAAGAGCTCTTTAAAGATGTCAAATAACCAGAACTTTGCTAGACTGAGAAGTTCAGGTCTGCATCATTCCTGACACTGACAAATGAATCAAATCAGCCCTAAACTTAGAGATTTGGCAACATGCTGTCACCAATTGTACCAGTATTTATTTTGATGGGACACTTACTGACTGGAATAAAGTCACTGATTTCCTTTGCCTTCCTGGGCTGGCAGTCCCTTTGTATTTTAAACTGTTGTTCTTAAGTGCACAATCTATCTGGACAGAATTGTCTGGCTTTGGTTCCCAACAGCCTCTCTAGGCCTGATTTAGCAATTGCTCTCTACCCTTCAGCTCAGGACCTATGCTAGTTAGGCCAATGCATTGGTACTCAAGGGTTACTTGTGTTTCTTCAATCAAAAATTATTCCTGGCAGGCTTGGGGGACTCTGTGGGATTCTGAGGATCAGATTGGGTTGGCCTCTTGCAAGGCAAACATTCTACCTGCTGTGCTATCACTTTGTTCTCTGGAGCAATAAATAATATTCTTTTTTTTAAAAATAATATTCTTGGGGCCCGGGAGATAGCATGGAGGTAAGACATTTGCCTTTCATGCAAAAGGTCATCGGTTCGAATCCCGGTGCCCTATATGGTCCCCTGCCTGCCAGGAGCAATTTCTGAGCATGGAGCCAGGAGTGACCCCTGAGCACTGCCGGGTGTGACCCAAAAACCAAAAAAAAAAAAAAAAGAAAAAAAAATAATATTCTTAATGTGTTCTTAAATATTCTTTTTTGTTTTTGTTTTTGGACCACACCTGGTAGTGCTCAGGGACTACTCCTGGCTCTGTGCTCAGAAATTGCTCCTGGAAGGCTCAGGAGATCATATGGGATGCCAGAGTCAAACCTGGGTCTATTCCGGGTTGTCCATGAGCAAAGCAAATGCCCTACTGATGTGCTATCACTCCTGCCCCCTTAAATATTCTTTTTTTTTTTTTTTTTTTTTTTTTTGGTTTTTGGGCCACACCCGGTGACGCTGGGGGTTACTCCTGGTTATGCCCTCAGAAGTCGCTCCTGGCTTGGGGAACCATATGGGAAACCCGGGGATCGAACCGAGGTCCGTCCTAGGTTAGCACAGGCACCTTACCTCCAGCGCCACCGCCCGGCCCCCACCCAAAATATTTTTAACATGTGGTAAAACTCTATGTGATGTTGAAACGCAACTCACTGTTATGAAGTGTCATCCAGTTGAAAACTGAGAATTTCAAAGACATTTCTTCTGTAAATCTGGAATCTGAATTGCAATATGCCTTATGAGAAATGCCTGAATTTCTGTGCTCCAATAAAAAATGGGCAATAGCTTCTAGTTTAATTGCCACAAAGACATTTTTGGATAAAGTGACATGAAATATTTACAGACATCTTTTGTTCTATGGAAGAATTAATTTTTCAGGAGTCCCCCACCCAGTTGTTCTCAAGACTATATCTCACTATGTCTGGAGCCATAGTGCCATGCAGGAATGATCGGAAACTCTTGCTTGGGAACCACATTCTCGAGCCTTAGTATTACCTCCCAAGCTGGAAAAGTTTATTATTTTTTGTCTTACTTTTATTCCTAATTCTGCTCAGGAATCACTCTTGGTGAGAACTGGGGAACTAAAAGTGCTACCAGACTGCGGTTTTTTAATGAAAGGCAGGCACCCTATTCACTGTACTATCCCTTGTGCTTCTGCAAAAAAAAAATTTTTTGTTTGTTTGTTTGGTTTTGGGTCATGCCTGGCAGTGCTCAGGGATTACTCCTGGCTCTGAACTCAGGGGTCACTCCTGAAAGTGCTCAAGGGGACCATATTATATGTCAAAGATTGAACCAAGGTAGGCCACATGCAAGGCAAAGAAATGCCCTGCCTACCTCATGCTATCGCTCTAGGTCCCAAGATTTTTTTTATTTTTTAAAAAAGTTTGTTGATTTATTAGTTGATTGGTTTTTGGGGTCACATCCAGCGATGCTCAGGGGCCTCTACTGTCTCTGCACTCAGAAATAGCCCCTGGCAAGCTCAGGGGACTATATGGGATGCCAGGAATCAAACTCGGTCTGTCCCGAGTAGGCCGCATGCAAGGCAAATGCTCCACGACTACACTATCTTTCCGGCCCCCCAAGATTATTTTTAATTGCTTGTTTCTACTATTGTCATTGAAAATTAACACTTGAGACAGAAGTTAGTAAATCTCGTTTATGTTCGGTATATAAAAAAATAAGAAATGGGGGCTGGAGGGATAACACAGTGGAGGGCATTTGCCTCGCATGCGGCCAACCCAGGACAGACCCAGGTTCAATCCTCGGCATCTCATATGGTTCACCAAGCCTGCCAAGAGCAACTTCGCAGAGCCAAGAGTAACCACTGAATGCCACTGAGTGCCATTCCCCCCCCCCCCCAAAAAAAAAGAAAAGAAAGAAAAGGGATCTGGAAAGACAGTACAGTGGCCAATCATGCTTTGATCTATAGCACCTTATACAGGGGACTATAAGGTCCCCTGAACCCTACAAGGAAGTAAGTCCTGAACACCTCTGGGTGTGGCTCAAAAATACAAAAATAGTAAAGAAATAAGAAAGGGAATGGACAATGATAAATGAGAACAAACTCTTGGATTCTGAGAATAGAATTGAGGTTGGGGGTAGCAGGAGATGGGATTTAGGAAAGGATAAGTGGAGTACTAAAGATAAATACCTCTATAAAATAATCAACCTTCTACATGTATGCATTTCTGATCATACTGCTCTTTATTATACTGTTGGGTTCTGTATCAGTTCAGTTTAAATGCCTTTGTTGAGTTCTAGCCCTGCATTTATGACCCCAAAATAAACAGAGTAGGCAGGTGTGACTTTAGTACTATTCCCAAGGAAGTCAAGGCAAATAAATTCTGGAACAGAATTTTTTTTAATTTTGGTAGACATTTCCACCCACGGTGGGTGACAGGGGAAAAAATGAGAAAAAATAGATGATGAAAGCACTTGATCTTAGTTTCATGGGATACACAATCTAGAGAGGATGATCAGGCAGATCTATAAATAATATGTAGGGGCCAGAATGGTAGCACAGTGATATAGGGTGTTTGCCTTGCATGCAGCTGACCAGCAGACCTGGGTTTGATCCTTGACATCTCATGTGGTCTCCCGAGCCTGTCAAGAGTGATTTCTGAGTGCAGAGCTAGGAGTAAAACCTCTGAGTACTGCCAGGTGTGACTCAAAAACCATAAACAAACATAACAAACATAAGCCTAACATTCATAATAAGCAATAATACCTGATTACTATAAATGAATCCAACATATTTCTAAATTTACTTAAATTAAGTCCACAGATCCTATAGTGCATCTGCCCTTAGGCCTTTTCCAAATCCCTAGTGCCCATCATGACATGAAGGATGCAGGGTCCTCTGCTGCCTGTGACCTCTTGTGCTGCAAGGGACAGGCTGCGCTGGCCATATGTGTCCAAGCACAACAAATATGCTGTGACCCCAGATCTCCTCCTAAATAGAGAAGATGTGTGAGATCACCAGCCTGGGAAAGCACATGGGTGAGTTCCAGGACAACACTGCTGACAACTTCCAACTCATGCCTTGTGAGATTCCTGGTAAATGCCCAGTCAAAACCTTGTGACTCAGCTGAGTGTGATCCCCAGTGATCACAGAGCACATGTTCAAGTTCCACACAGAAAGCCACATGATGCTGGTGAGCACAAAGCTGAGTGCATATGCTCTGCAGTCTGGTGTGTGAGCTGACCAGCATTGTAGCTCAAAATGTATGTGTGCATTCTCTGGTGATCACATAAGAGGGGAAATAAAAAAAATAAAAATAGATAAGAAGGCCAGTGAATATTTTAATTATAATATTTTAATTATAGATGCAACACAAACAATATGTAAAGATTATAGGTTGTTCAATTTTTTCTTCCATTTACAATTACATTCATTACAAATGAAAATACTGATACATTAGATTTAGTCTTGCTCAGATACTCAGACTGATTCTAAGGAAATATTTGTAGAATAAGCTAGGGAATATATAAATATATATTTAAATATATAAATAATTATATAAATATATCTATGTATAAATAATTATATAAATATATATATATTTATACAAATATTTAAATATATTTATAAATATATAAGTTTATATTTATATATTCCATATATATCTATATGGCTTTGGACCACACCCAGCAGTGTTCAGATCAGGAGTTACTCATGGCTCTGTGCTCAGAAATCTCTTGGTGACTCGGGGGACTATATGGGATGCTGGGGATCAAACCTGGTTCAGTCACTTGTAAGGCAAACACCCTACCTGCTGTGCTATCGCTTCAGGCCCAGACATTAATATCTTCAGTTTTATCCTTATATTGTTAAATTGATTAATTGAAATTAATGTAATAATTGTAATTTATTGAGGACTATGGATGTCATCTTAATTTTTTTATAAACAAAGATAGCTTTTATTTTTGAAACTTACTTGGAAAGATGTGAGGGAAGAAAAAAAGAAGTGTGGTGTGTTCTCATAGAAAACATAGACTTGGGGCCCGGGAGATAGCATGGAGGTAAGGCGTTTGCCTTTCATGTAAAAGGTCATCGGTTCGAATCCCGGTGCCCCATATGGTCCCCCGTGCCTGCCAGGAGCAATTTCTGAGCATGGAGCCAGGAGTAACCCCTGAGCGCTGCCGGGTGTGACCCAAAAACCAAAAAACAAAACAAAACAAAACAAAACAAAAAAAGAAAACATAGATTTCCCCAGAATTGAAACAGACAAAAAAAAAAAAAAAAAGAAGAAGGAGCAAAGAAACAGAGACAGGCAAGCAAGATCCATATTCAAGGGAGAACAAGGACTTGAAGAGTGAGCCTGCAGTTTTAACGTTTATGTATCACTCGTCTATTATGACTGTAAGATTGCATATAGGTCTAATGTTGCCTTTGTCTTTGCCTCTATACTAAGTCTCATGCTCTTAAGTTATGTTACTACCACTGGGGATTCTGATGTCCTGACATTGGTGATTGGGAACATGATTCTTCCCCTGTAAGGAGACCTCATATGCACCAACACAAGCTTTCTTTATTTTTAAGACGTCATTGCTATAGTTACTATGAGCCACGGAATTGGCCTTCAGTTCTTTGTTCCTGAACAGTTCGTTTTTGCTGTAAAAATTCCACAAGAGAGTAAAATGAGGGACTGGAAGGATAGCACAGGCGGCTGACCTGGATTTGATCCCCAGCATCCCGAGTCCTCCCGGGTATGACCACAAAACCAAAAAAAAAAAAAAAAGAGAGAGAGAATAAATGAAATAAAATATATTATACTTAGAGAACAAGAGGAGCGATAATCACAGAAGCATTCTATTTGTTGTATAATTCATTTACTACTATAAAGCAAAAATTATTGGCTATTCTATAATCTTGTAAAAACAACCTGACCAATGTATTTAAAATAAGTTATTTTCAAAAGGTAATAGATCACCAATTAACAGGAATGTAAATTCAATTCATATTATTTCCAGATTTAGTTTGGTAACTGCGTAATCAAAATTAGAATACTTAGAACTTTTGCAGAGCGTCAGAAACATTTTTGGGGGATTGCTGTGGGACCACACTCAGGGCTGCTGGGGACTCTCCAGCATATTTTGGGGTTCCCCCTAGAGATCCTACACCCCTGCAATGTGGGGACTGGATCTACTCTCTGACCTGTGGAACATGTGCTCAAGCCTTTGAATGACCTTCCTGGTCCCTAATGCTTCATTTAAAAAGAATTAAGTTTATGAGTTAGTAAAAATCTCAAAGTAAAATATTTCTTTTTAAATTAGCTTTGAAGAGCCCTGTATGGAAGATTATTAGGAATTATTTTGACAATTTTAAAACACAAAGTGGAGGTGCCAGGGCAATAGCACAGTGGGTAGAATGTTTGCTTTGCACATGGCCAACCCGGGTTCTAGATCCAGCTTCTCAAATGGTCCCCCAAGCCTGCCAGGAGTGATTTCTGAGCACAGAACCAGGAATAAGTCCTGAAGGCCACCAGATGTGATCCGAATATAAAAACAAACAAAACCACCACAAAGTAGAGCTATATGACTTTTTCAAATGACCCAAACTTGATTTCATTCTGAAGTGTACCAAATATTTCTCCTATTTTGTAATGGTTTCCCAGAAACATAAATCCTTAGCAACAACCAACATTCCTTTCAGTTAATTATATAATTGGAGGCCAGAGTTCAAAAGAGTTCTTTTTATTTTTGGCACTGAAGATTAAACAGAAAAATATGCAGCAAACCATGAAACAAGAAATTTTGTCGGGCCTGGAGAGATAGCTCAGCGGTGTTTGCGTTGCAAGCAGCCTATCCAGGACCTAACGTAGTTGGTTTGAATCCCAGTGTCCCATATGGTCCCCCGTGCCTGCCAGGAGCTATTTCTGAGCAGATAGCCAGGAGTAACTCCAGAGCACAGTCGGGCCACCCCCACCACCACCCCGTGCCTGCCAGGAGCTATTTCTGAGCAGACAGCCAGGAGTAACCCCTGAGCACTGCCGGGTGTGGCCCCCCCA
>PVKC010015182.1:0-10831 GCA_004027635.1 Crocidura indochinensis | reverse complement strand
CAGGAGTAACCCCTGAGCACTGCCGAGTGTGGCCCCCCCAAAAAACAACAACAAAAAAAAAAAAAAAGAAAGAAATTTTGTCTTGTTATTTTAACTATCTGCTAAAACCATGTTTTAAGGTGTTCTTCATAACAAAGGTAATTCATTATAATGCAAAATGACATTTCTATAATCTATTCTTTTTTTTCACACGACAAATTTCTTTCACACGACAAATTTTTTACACGACGAATTTTTTCACACGACAATTTTTCACACGACACATTTTTTTCACACGACAAATTTTTTTCACACGACAAATTTTCTACACGACGAATTTTTTCACACGACAAATTTTTTTCACACGACACATTTTTTCACACAACAAATTTCTTTCACACGACAAATTTTTTACACGACGAATTTTTTCACACAAATTTTTTCACACGACAAATTTCTTTCACACGACAAATTTTCTACACGACGAATTTTTTCACACGACAGATTTTTTTCACACGACAAATTTCTTTCACACGACAAATTTCTTTCACACGACAAATTTTTTACACGACGAATTTTTTCACACGACAAATTTTTTTCACACGACAAATTTTTTTCACACGACAATTTTTTTTCACACGACAAATTTTTTTCACACGACAAATTTTTTTTCACACGACAAATTTTTTCACACGACACATTTTTTTCACACGACAACTTTTTTTCACACGACAATTTTTTTTCACACGACAAATTTTTTTCACACGACAAATTTTTTTTCACACGACAAATTTTTTCACACGACACATTTTTTTCATACGACACATTTTTTTTTCACACGACAAATTTTTTTCTATAACCTATTCTCTATGTAGGTTGGCATTTTAGTAATTAGTGAAATATTTTATGAATAATATAACCATAAATATTTTATGTATAAAATATAATACAGTGCTGAATAAAATTCCTATTTGCAATAGATTCTTTCTGATAAAGTCATTTATATGAGGATACAATTTTCATAAGGTAGATTTTTTTTGGGGGGGGGCCACACCCGGTAACGCTCAGGGTTTACTCCTGGCTATGTGCTCAGAAATCGCTCCTGGCTTGGGGGACCATATGGGACACTGGGGATCGAACTCAAGGCAGACACCTTACTGCTTGAGCCACCACTCTGGCCCCACATAAGGTAGATTTTTTTTTGCATTGTGATGAGGTGGTGTACCGAACCCAGGTTTTCATAAACAAGAGCTTGGCTTCAGAATCTGAAGCTGATTTTTCTTTGTTTATTTTAGTTTTTTAATTTTGGGTGCTCAGCAGTGCTCAGGGCTCTGTTCTGCTCTTCTGGCTCTGCGCTCAAAAATAACTCCTAGCTCTGGAAACCATATGGGATACCAGGTATTGAACCCAGGTTGGCCTTATGCAAGGCAGATGCCCTCCCCACTATTACTCCAGCCCTTTAGTTAGTGTTTGTTGTTTTTGTTTTGTTCTGTTTTTTTGAACCATACCTGTGGTGTTCAGAAACTACTCCTGGTTCCATACTAGGGGACCATGTGGTGCTGGGGATCATGTCATACTGGAGATCAAACCTTGGCCTTTTGCATACTAACATGTGCTCCAGTCATTGAGTTATTCCTCTATCCCTAAGGGATTTTTGTTATTATTGTTTCTGGGTGTTTTTGTTTTGTTTTGTTTTGGGGGTCACACCTGGTAGTGTGCTCAGGGTTTACTCTGGATCACTCCTGGAGTGAGTTGGGGCCATATAGGAAATCTGAGATCAAACCGGTTTAGCTGCATATAAGGCAAGTGCAATACCCTATATATTCTCTCTAGGCTCCATTAAGTGATTTTTTTTTTTGGACCCAAGAACAAGTACCGGTAAACAGAAGAAAAAAACCTCTTTCCCACAAACTGATATTAAGGCAAATAGAAACTACCCAGAGACTTCCATGCATAATAGGATAAATATTTGAATTTAAATACTTTGCAACTTAAGAGATTTTTGAGTACCCATAAGGACTATATCATGTTATGAAACTTCTGTTCCAACCTGGAGGTTATTATGCAAAAACAATTAAGTTTTGCTGCTGTGCTACCTGGGTATTATAACAAAGGTACATTAACAAAATTAAAAACATTTTATATATCCATATCATCATCACTATATATTAAGAATAGACAAATATAGGTGACCAAAGAGATATCACAGTGGGTAGGGTGTTTGCCTTGCAAGTCTCTGACCTGGGAGCAAACCCTCAAATCCAGTATGGTCCTCTGAGTCTGCCAGGAGTGATTGCTGAGCACAGAGTCAGGAGTAACTCCTAAGCACCACTGGGTATGCCCCCCTCCAAAAAAAAAAAAAGAATAGACAAATGAGCCTGGAGTGATAGCACAGCTGATAGGGTGTTTACTTTGCATGCCTCTGACCTGGATTTGATCCTCAGCATACCAATTGGTTCCTTAAGCATGCCAAAGTAATTTTTGAGAGCTGCTGTGTGTGACCCAAAAAACAACCAGGGGTTGTTCCTGTCTCTGTGCTCAGAAATCGCTTTTGACAGCTTGGGAATCCACATGGGATGCTGGGAATCAAACCTGGATCCATCCTGGGTTGGCTTCATGCAAGGCAAACACCCTACCACTGTGCTATCTCTCCGGCCCTTCTTTCTTATTTTCTAAAAGAATTTTTACTGGGGGCGGGCCAAAAAAACCCAAAAACACACCAATTTTTACTTTATTTTTCTTTGGGTTTGGAGGTCACACCCAGTGGAGATCAAGCCTTACTCCTGGCTCCGCAATCATGAATCCTGCCCCATGTGCACTTCTGTGCTACCTGGTTCCCTTTTGTTAAATTAAAAATGTGAAACAGTTCCATTAAGTGCAGCTAAACACAGTGACCTAAAAAGTATAGGTAAACAGTAGACAGGTTGTGTTCAGGGTCTCAAGCAAAATAGTGGGATTTCCCTTGTATGTGACCAGCCTAGGTTTGAACCTTGGTCTCCCGTAAGGTATCCTGAGCAACACTAGGAGTGGTTCCTGAGTTTATAACCAGGAGTAACCCTTGTGTACCACCCAGGTGTGACCCCCAAAAAACCCTCTAATGTCTACATTTGTTTGTTTTTAGGTCACATCCAATGGTGGTTACTCCTGGCTCTGCACTCAGAAATCACTCCTGGCAGGCTCAGGGGACCATATGAGATGCAGGGGATACAATCCCGGTCAGCCATGTGCATGGCAAACAAAAGCCCTACGTGCTGTGCTATCACTCCAGTCCTTAATGTTCTATAAGCATATTTAGAAAGTTGTTCTAGAAAGAGATACAAAAAATGAATGTCATGGCATTTTATAATATATCTCACATGAGGCATGATGGATAATGCAATATTGTGGTTATTTGGTGCTGCATTCAAAACTAGCTATAAAACTTACCAAGTGTGCTATCTTAAACTTGGTTAATTAATTATGGAATTGCTCTACAAACAAAATGTGACTAATTGTACTTTGGTAAGTCGTCTATAGTGTTTATTTCTGAGGCTACCTCTCACATGACTAGCATTATTTTCAATTATATTGTTGTGCTTTGGTCATTCATTTTGAAGGTCCTTCTAAGCAGGTCTTGGGCTTACAGGACTACACCCAAGTGGTGCTCAGATAACCATATAGCGCCTGAATTGCATTCCGGGCCTCCACATACAAGACATTTTCTTCTGCATTTTGGAATATTTTCCCAGTCCTGGTTCATCATTTTAAGTGGCTAAATGTCACCTTTAATTAGTCTGGCTCAAGTAATGGCAATAACTAAGACAACAGTGACTTGTATGCTTTGCAGTGAAGGAGTCCTGGAAATAAAGTTCAAATTAAGAAATATAAAGAAAAATTTACTTCTCAATTCAAGCAAGAATTATGGCAGATAAGAAAAATTGATCTATTGTGCAAGAGTAAAATGACCTTTATTCTGTACAATAAACGTTCTATGGACTGCAATTTCTCTCTCTCTCTTTTTTTTCTGTATCAGGTGTCAGCTCAAGGTCTCTCACATGCAAGGCAAGTGCTGTACCAGTGATTTATATCTCCACCCTCCCATCTTGTATGCAACTGATAAAATTCAGTTTACTGAATATATCAAACTTTTTAAACAGGGTCCCAGTTCACTGTCCCTCAGACCATTGGAGGGCCAGACTATAGTAAAAACAAAAATTATGAACAAATTCCTATGCACACTGCATACATCTTATTTTTATGTGAAGAAACAAAACGGGAACAAATACAATATGTGGCCTGCGGGCCGTAGTTTGAGGACCACTGATTTAGAGGATCAACTTATTTTTTTATATTTGTTTTTTTGGGTCACACCCGGCAGCGCTCAGGGGCTACTCCTGGCTCTACGCTCAGAAATTGCCCCCAGCAGGCTCGGGGGACTATATGGGATTCTGGGATTTGAACCACCGTCATTCTGCATACAAGGCAAACGCCTTACCTCCATTCTATCTCTCCAGCCCCAGGATTGACTTATTTTGAGGTTGAGGGTCCTGGGCTCTTCTCAAGCAGTCCCAGAAGTTCCAAATGCAATTTTTAGCCAAGTTCAATGCATGGACCCAAGGATGCCCTGTGGTGCTGAGGGTTACTGGGGTCACCTTTGTGGTGCTGGTACTTGAAGGGACATCCAGGGCTGTACCCAACAATTATTGGGGGACCATATGATGCTGGGAAGCAAACCAGGTGTGGGTGCAGCACTGTTTTTCATATACCAGGTTATCTACTTCTTGCATGGGTTTTGGTATATCATATGCTTATCTATTTGTTTCTGTTTGTTTATTGCCAATATCCATCAGTGCTTTGAAGCTACTTTTATCTGTGCTTGGTCAGCAAACAATGTAGTACCTGAGATCACACCCAGGCTTGCCTCATGCAAAGCACCATCATGAATCCTCTGAGTCTCTGCCTCATTAATTGGTTTAAGGACATTGGCAATGTCATCGTAATTACTGATATAAATGCCTTAGTTTCAATGTCTCTAAGAACCATTCAATCTTTTCTTGATAACTCTGCTCCTTTTTTCCTCATCAATGCAACTAGAGGTCAGTTCTTATTAGTTTCATCCTACAAAATTTGATATTTATATAATTTTCATTGTGTTCAGTTAAAAATATTTTTAAATTCCCACAAACTTCCATTTTGAGCATGATATAATCACAAGTGTCCGCTATTGAATTTACAAGTATTGTGGATTTTTTCCCCAGAAGTATGTCCTTTAAATTCACTCCCATGCCAGGGCCCGGGAGATAGCATGGAGATAAGGCGTTTGCCTTTCATGCAAAAGGTTATCGGTTCGAATCCCGGTGCCCCATATGGTCCCCCGTGCCTGCCAGGAGCAATTTCTGAGCATGAAGCCAGGAGTAACCCCTGAGCACTGCCGGGTGTGAACCCCCCCCCCCAAAAAAAAAATTCACTCCCATGCTGTGAATTTTCCATCTAGTTTTTGTGTGTATGGTTTGAGAATTAACTTTAAATTATTTCAGTTCTCTCATGGCCTAGAATATAGTTTGTTCTGGTAATTGTTCCATGGCACTTGAAAAGAATGAGTGTTCTACTTTTTTTGGTGCTTAGGAATCATTCTTAGCAGTGCTTGGGGAACTGCCCCTGTAGTGTAGGGCACAAACCTGGATCAGTCATGCACAAGGCAAGTAACTTCACCTTTTTATGAGCTCGCTGGTCCTGGATTTTAAAAGCTGAAAAGTCAGCCTGTGGCTTTGAGGAGTTTCTCAGAAGATTATAAAAGGATCACAGGTGAAAAACTGCATAAATAAGAAGTCACACCATGAGACTAGGGTGTCAAACAGTAGAGTAGGGTTCGGGTTACAGGAAATGAAAAGGGCCACCATAGGAAAAAGGCTATCGATGCTGAACACCTGCTGTGCAAGCTGCTCATGAATTCAAATCCCAATGGTCCACTAGTTGAACATGGTCTAGCAGTTCTGCCACTTGCACACGCTAGCTCTATTGTCTGTGTCCGTGTCCCCCCCGCCCCCCTCCCCCGTGCACCTGGTGAACTCATCATCCCACAGCCAGCTCCATGTAAACTCCTCAGAAAACAAGTGTAATGCCTGTCAAGCACTGTAAATGTTGTAGGTGCCCAAAGTTGGGAAGTGTGACCCCTGGTGAGCATGTGAGGACACAGCACCAACCCTTGGTAAGTACAACTGTCATTTGCATGCCCCACTTGTGTGTGATCCCTGGCAAGCATGTGTGTGAGCACAATTACAGAAGTGCAAACTCGGTGAATACCAAGTGTGTGAGCACTAGAACCTCATACGCAACACCTGTCGAGTAATAAAAAAATTCCAAGTATTACAGCCAGATGTGTGTGTAAACCCTGGTGACAGCACTATTGGGGAAGCAGAGGGAGAAATAAAAAGATGAAGTTAGCCATTGCTAGTGATGATCTTTGTACATGTATCAAAGAGTGAGTGGTGTTAGAGATATTTGTACATGTACTGCCACAAGTGATCATTGGTGGAAGTCAGGAGTAAGCCCTGAGCCCAAACAAAAAGCAAAACCTATTGGGGTGAGTGCAGAGGTTAAGGCATTTGTCTTGCATGTGGATACAGCCACAAATCTAGGTCTCCTTAGTGAAGAGCCAGAAATGGGCCCTGCATGCCAGGGGGTGTGGCCCAAACAAATTCCAAATGTAAAGGGTGAGGATGTAGAGCTGGGCTTGGGCCTCTGGTGCTGGGGACCACCAGGGTCATTCTGGTGGAACATTAGGGCCTGCAGTGTCACACCCAGTATTGACTAGAGTGGGGGATGTGTGATTTGTGGTTCTATTACATGACCACTGAGTTATCTCTTTGATTGCTGAGGTTTTTGTAAAGAATACCAAATAAGACTCTTAACACTTTTTATTTTTAACCATTTTATTAAATGTTATCACTTTTTCTTTAAGGGACAGAGAGACACGTAGGGCACAGCGAAAAAATCTGTTTTCAAGTGAAGCTAAGATACTTCCAGACATTATCTTCAGTGATGCGTCTTGTCTTTATTTTGAGACTCCCACATATATTCAGCCCCTACAGCTACCACAAATGCGGCAAATCCCCATTTGAATCCTTTTAATATTGCACCAACGAAGGAAACGTTGTGGGCAAAGCCACCCATGTATCTCCAAGCTTCATTGCTAGAGGAAAATAAAATACAATTATAATCACATACTATATGTATATGTATACTGAGTGGAACATACCTGATTTTCAGCTAACAGGTTTAAATGCAATCTTTTTCTTTCCTTTCAGTTAGTGCTTTCAGAATTACTCCTGAAGGTACTCAGGAGACCATATGGGTTGAAAGTGATGGAACTTGGGTCAGCTACATGTAAGGCAAGTGCCAGTGCAATAGTACTGTCTCTCCAGTCCCTTTAAATACAAACTTAGATGTAGAGTATTATAGAATTCAGTCTTGTTATAGTACCTAGACAACTAGGTTTGCATACTCAGGGTTTCATATATACATATATGTAAAAAAAAAAAAAAAACCCTTTGTGATTAAATTCACGTACCACAATCATAATCAGGACTTTAGAGAAATATCACAATCATTTTGGTTTTTTTTTTGGTTTTTGGGCCACACCCAGTGACGCTCAGGGGATACTCCTGGCTATTCACTCAGAAGTCGCTCCTGGCAGGCACAGGGGACCATATGGGGAACCGGGGGATCAAACCGAGGTCCATCCTAGATTAGCGCAGGCACTTTACCTCCAGCGCCACTGCCCGGCCCCCATCACAATCATTTTGTCTGTTGTGTCAGAAGTCAGCTGTGTGGCTCTGTCCACACTAGTTTATAGGCCATCATGGAAAGAGAAAACTAGCAGCCTGAATATCCATCTTTTACCTGCTATCTAGGCAGGGGATGCTGTTTCTACTCAAAGAAGATTACTATATAACTTAGAACTTAGTGTTCCCTGGCAGCTGGGGAGAGGGTAGGTGTTACGCAGACCCAGCAGGGCTAGGGGACTCCTCTGTGGTGATGATAAGCTAACTAAGGCTGGTTACCTTAGCAACCCATCATGTTAACCCCACTACTACTTTCTTTCCAATCCAGAGTATTAATATGATGATGAAATTGGATGATGTATGCTGTATTTTGGCACATATTATGTAATGCTATTACTAATCAAGAATATTACAGCTCTTCCCTGTCAGAGCACCCACATTTTTGAAGATGATTTCTTAATCTGGTATTTCTTCTTAGCACCCCGAACAGAGTAGTAAAGCGAAATCAGGGTCAGAGAGTGTACAGGAGTCCAGAGGCTTGATTTGCACATAGCAAACCTCTCCAGCAATGCATAAGGTGCCCTGAGCTTTGCCAGGAGTAAGCCTTGAGCAATGCCAAACTGAATTCAGCTATATATAAAAGAATGACATGTCATGATGAAACAAATTTCACCACAGGAACACAAGATTGTTTTAATATATAAAAACCAATAAAATGAATTCCCTATTATTAACAAAGGCTGGAGATGTGGCTCAGTGGAAAAACACATCTTGCAGGTATAAAGTCCTGGGTTCAGTACCACCCCCATCCCTCCAGACTAGAGAACAACACATAATAAAAACATTTAACGGGGCCCGGGAGATAGCATGGAGGTAAGGCGTTTGCCTTTCATGCAAAAGGTCATCGGTTCGAATCCTGGTGTCCCATATGGTCCCCCGTGCCTGCCAGGAGCAATTTCTGAGCATGGAGCCAGGAGCAACCCCTGAGCACTGCCAGGTGTGACCCAAAAACCAAACCAAAAAACAAAAACCAAAAAAAAAAACAAACAAACCCAAAAACAAAAAAACAAAAACAAAACATTTAACAACATCAACAGTAAAAAACCCACCACAACAATATTTAATAAATAAAACTTGTTGCTTAAATAACAATAATAATAATTCATTGTAACCTGGAACAGAAATTCTGCAATTTGAGATATTTCTGTAGTTGATAAAGTACAACTAAAACTTTTTAATTAGTATTGAATTTAATGGAGTAAAGATCGGATGGTTCCTTCCCCCCAATTAACAGGGCAAGGATGTTCACTTCCACCATTTCTTTTTTGGGGGTAGGCCTCAACCTGCTGTGCTCAGGGCTTACTCCTGGCTCTATGTTTAGGAATTAGGCCTGGGAGATGGGGGATTGGAAGACTCCAACTTGGTGGCATGCAACAAATACCTTACCTGCTATTCAATCTCTCTGACTTCCCACTTATATCACATTTATTCAACTCTATGTATGTAACGGTGTTAGTCAGTGGAATAACATTGGAAGTATTCAAGTTTATAGATTTAGTTGGTAAATAAAAATAGTTTTATTTGGTGCTGAGAGAAAGAAGAGAGCCTGCAGGCTACAGATATTAAAGGATGAAGTGACTGTAGAGAAAATGACCATCTGTGAAGTCAATTTTAATGAATCTATGAAAATAATCTGTTAGATTTACTAAAAAGTAAATTTAACAACGTAACAGGATACAAAAATCAACTGTACATTTTTAAGTTAGCAACCAACAGTAGAAAACAAGTTTGCATAAACAATTTATAGGGCTAGGGCAAAGGATCAGATGGCAGAGCACATGACAGGTATGTGTGAGGCCTTGCATGCAATTTCCTGTACCACGTGGTTCCCTAAGAATTGCTGAGTTGAGTCTAGTGGCCCCTGAGAATTGTGTAATCAAACCAAAGATCCTAAAAATTTCTGGGTGTAGTCTTATTAAAATGTACTTTTTACATGGGACAGAGGATGTAGCTCATGGGTAGAGCTTTGCACGTGATTGCCTTTGGCTCAATTCCTTGCACCAATTAAAAAAAAAGCCACTTAAAACATTTATGATAAAGCAAAAATATGGGATTAATTCAGGATAAATTTTAAAAGATAATAAGATTTGTATATTAAGGAAAACATACTTGAGTAGTTTTGTTTGCTCCTTTTGTTTTTAGGCCACCCTGGTGATGCTCACAGTCATAAAAATGAATACAATTCTAAATTGTCCAGAGACCAGCAAACAACATCACTAAGATATCAGTTTTCCTCAACATTGTTATAAATACATATCTATTTCAATAAAAATCCAACACTGGCTTTTTAGAAATAGAAGAATTACTCTGTAAACAGAAAAGTCCTAAATGAGCTAAAATAAACAAAAATCTAGATATACAGATGAGAATAACAGAATAGAATACAAAAACAGACTGCATAGATTTGTGAATCAATTTCTGACAAAGTTTTGCAGATAAATAATTATCCAAATATTATTTTAATAAATAGTGCTAGAATTGTATATTGTATGTCCATATGCAAAAACATGAACTTCAACCATTACTTCACATCATAAAATTTTATTCAAAATTGATCAGAAACCAAAATGTAATAAAAAATATGAATGTTATAAACTCTTCTAGTAGAAAGCAGAGGAGAAAAAAGTCAGTATACAGAAGCACAAGTCATAAAAAGGGAAAAAAGCTGAATTGGGACTTGAACAAAATTTAAAGTCCCTTGAGAATCATCAGTAAGAAAATAAAAAGATAGAAGACCAGACTGGGAAAAAAAACATTTGTAAAGCATATCTGATAAGGAACTTTAAAAAATAGAGGGTGTGTGAGTATAAGTGCGTGTGCGCACGTATGTGTGTGTGAGAGAGAGAGAGAGAGAGAGAGAGAGAGAGGAAGAGAGAGAGGAAGAGAGAAGAAAGGGGAGGAAGAGAGGAGAGGGGAGGGAGGGGGAGAGAGAGAGAGAGAGAGAGAGAGAGAGAGAGAGAGAGAGAGAGAGAGAGAGAGAGAGAGAGAGAGAGAGAGAGAGAGAGAGAGAGAGAGAGAGAGAGAGAGAG
>PVKC010015181.1:0-21622 GCA_004027635.1 Crocidura indochinensis | reverse complement strand
ATATACTATGTATATGTACTATGTACTTAAGTACTATGTACTAAAATTGTTTGTATATATACTATGTACTTAATTTGTTTTGCAAGATAAAACTAAAATTTGGGTTGCTAAATATAGAAGTAATAACTTATTACTAATTGTTAAAATAAAGTAACTTTACTGAAGTAGTAATTTTCAAACCCTATTTGGAAATTTGGTTCTTATTATTCATAATTTAAAAACATATACATAAAGAAAATGCTTTTATTTCAATTTTGTTTTAATTTAATATTATTTATAAAAGAAAACAATGAAACAATCCACATGTCTTTGAAGATAAGTTTTTGTATTAATTATAATATTAATATTAATTATAATATATTCATATTAAGGACTAAATTTATACTAAAATATAAATTTCACAAGACACATTTGTTTGACATAAATTTTTCTGTTATAACTACAATTATTTGTTAAAATGTTGAATATCATTTTAATGTATGCTTATTATTTTTATTCCACATTTGATTAGAACCATTTGGTTTCTATGTTATTTGAAAAATTACTTTTTATTTTTACCTTAATTCATTTTTTCACTTAATTCTTCTGATTTGTATTCATAATTGTATTCATATAACTTATGATTTGAGACAAATTATTATTTAAGAACATATTGAATTTACTTTTTAATAGTTGGTAAGTAATATGATCACAATAGTGTTTAAGTTTATAACTTTTATATAAAAAGTTAGCTACAACAAATATGTCCATAACTCTCTTCTAATGTCCTTCTTTTGCATTTGGACTAATTTTTTGTCCCTCCAACTCCAACCTCAATTGTGTGTTGATAAATTTTGCAATTGAAACCCAGGGTTTGTTATTGGTCATTAGTGTTTATTCCCAGTTGTCTCATTCTATATTCCACAGATGAGTGATATCATTGAGTAAACAATTCTCCTTCTGACTTATTATTTTGCCTAAAATGATAGCCTTCAGTTCTATGCACATTGCAGCAAACAACATTCAACCATTATCTTAATTTACTCTGCTCAATAGAGTTCAGTATTATCTATCAACAGTTTTTATTTCTTATGTTAAATTAAGTTTTTTTTATTTTTTAAAATGTTAACAGTGAGACAATTTCATTGTTATTTTATATTTTCTGAACCTATTTTAGTTCAGCAACTATAACAATTAAACACTTTCACATCTGTGGCATTTTATCATGTAGCTTCTGACAACAGAAAATGTCTATGTGTATATTCTTTACACTATAAAATCATCCCAGTCTTCTTCCACTGCCAAAGTCTGATATTTTAGTAGCAACCAGTTATGTACCCTTGCTTGCATACTATCGTATTATAGAAACAGTTATCTAACTAGCAACAGATTGAATATGTTTGACCCCATTAATGGAAAGTTAATGATTCTCACTAGAATAATCATTTAACCCTCTTCATCATTTGAGTGTTTAATTCATATTTACTAAAAAGCCCAAGCAATTTATTATGCAAACCATGAAATTGAAGTAGATATTATAAGATAATATAATGGAGTATTGAAGATCAGTGATGTGCTAGTTAAAATATACTCTTTTGCCTAGATATACTATATGTTCTGAGACAGTAATCAACATGTGGTGTTGATTTTCTTGTAGCTACAAATTATAGTATACATAAGAGGGAATGTTATTTATAGCTACATTTAAGTAGCACTTTTCATACCTTTTTCTTAATATTTGTGCCACTCTTTATTTCTTACAAATGTGACACTGAAGTAAAAATATATTCACCATGTTATCTAATAGAAAATATATTGGTTCTAAAGATTTTCAAGCTCATTTGATCAATAAAGAAAATGATCTATCAAACAAACAAAAACCCAGGTATTATGGTATTGAGTAGGATAATTATTGTTCCTATATTACAATGAGTGTTAATGATAAATGGATCAAGCTCTATGATACAGAAGATCTTAATATAAGGAATTCTCAAATTTGATGACAAACAATGTCAGTCTTACTTTGTTAAGATCTCCAGTTGTCATACCCATTAAGACATAAAGATTTAAATCACTTGTCAAAGGTTGCTTTTAAATAACTGAAGTATTAGATGAATTAAAAAAACATGAAGGAAAATATACAAAGAGAAAGCCCTAAATATTAACAATAATGTAGTGACTAGACACACAATTAAATATTGCAGATCACCAATTTGTATACATTTTTATTAATAACTAATTAAATAACTATATAAATTAGTGTCTCACATTCCCTTAAATGTCACATAACTATTTGACTCAGAGTATGTGAGGGATACTTACAAAATATTATGGTTAAATCACAAACCACTGCCTAAAGAACAAAGTTAACAGTTTATTGAAATATGTGTTGAAAATGTAGCTCTGAGGAATAGTCAGTGATATATTTTCAAACTTTTTCACTTGTAGAGCTTTATTTTCAAGGTAGTATTTAAAAAATATCAGTTGGAAAAAAATATGTTTTTATATTTACCAAATAAATGAAGAGCACTGATACATGCATTCCACTATTCAGAGCCACACTCTTAAATTTCCTGGGTGCTCTATGTAGATAAAAGTCAGAAGATGATGAGGCCAGAGAGGTGGTGCATCTGCCTTGCACGCACTAGCCTAGGACGGACCATGGTTTGATCCCTCTGTGTGACCAGGTGTGGCCAAAAAAATCAAAAAAAGTTAGAAGTTGAACGAGGAATATAGTCTTACTACTTCTTGACAGAGCATAAATTTGTGAATAAACTCTAAACAATCACTCTCAAACAGGAAGTTGAAATTTGTAAGACTGACATAGAGGTATAGAGTCTGTCAGAGGTTATTGGCAGTGGGTACTGTGGAATGAAAAATTTAGTGAGGATATGTAGCTATCCACAGATAACAATGGCATTTCAGATGTCATTATCTAGGACAGGATCTTGGATCTTCTTACTTGCTTCATGCCTAACCTGTCACACCTTCCTCTAGTCCTTGATGACTGCCTTTAGTCAGTTTGTGAAGCATTAAGAATCTATTAAAAAAAAAAAAAAGAATCTGCCATCAATGCAGTATCAGGGCATAATGTCCATAATTATAGAAAAAGTTTATTTAAATAGTCTACCTTTTCCCAACTATGTGTCTGAAATAAAGAAGCTTTCTTTATGTATTTCAACCAAGGAAACACTAAAACATATAAATGTAGAAGCACATGAGAATTCCATTGTATTCTATCAAGTCAGAATTTAAAATGATACTTGAAGTATTAAATAATGCGATTTATCTTTTATAGTTAAAATTATTATCAAGGGGCCGGGCGGTGGCGCTGGAGGTAAGGTGCCTGCCTTACTGCGCTAGCCTTGGACGGACCTCGGTTCGATCCCCGGGTGCCCTATATGGTCCCCCAGGCCAGGGGCGACTTCTGAGCGCATAGCCAGGAGTAACCCCTGAGCGTCACTGGGTTTGGCCCAAAAACCAAAAAAAAAATTTATTATAAAATACATTTATTTTAACTTAAGGAATTTTATTTTTGAATTAATAATTATATATCCTAAAACTTTGATATTTTTGGTTTATCATAATTATTTATCTATAAAACCTAAATGTAAAAAGAATAAATAAGTCAATAACAGTTGTTTGACTATCAAAATATTTCTGACAGTACATATTTGAGAACTGCTCCTTTAATAATCTTTTGCACAAACTAGTGGATTTACAACATATAAAGAAGCTGTACTCATTAAGAAAAGAAGGATATATTCAAGGACAAGGAGATATTTGCTAATAGTTTATTAGTAGTAGTGTCAGAGGTAGATTTTCTTGACTTTTTGTGATTTATGGTTGTTGTGTAGCTTAGAAAAAGCAAACACTTATTATACTAAAATGAGCATAAGCCCTTTATGGAAATACAAATAAAAGGACAATATGAATACAGCAACAAGAGCTAGTTATTACTGTCTGCTGAACATGTGCTCTTAATATACTATTTATCTTGGGGGCCAGGCGGTGGCGTTGCAGGTAAGGTGCCTGCCTTGCCTGCGCTAACCTAGGACGGACTGCGGTTCGATTCCCCCGGTTCCCCATATGGTCCCCCATGCCTGCTAGGAGCGACTTCTGAGCAAAATGCCAGGAGTAACCCCTGAACGTCACCGGGTGTGGCCCAAAAACCAAAATAAATAAATAAATAAATAAATAAATAAATAAATAAATAAAACTATTTCAGAAATCAAAAATACTGTTGTGTATGGCAGAGCCATGGGAGATTAGAGTAAATTAACTTTTTGAGGGGAGATGTTTTCCTTGCAAAAATACGCAATGGCCTGGGATCCTGAAATAACCAAAGGAACATTCTTAAAGAATTCCTTGGAAATTGCAACTCTGATAAAAGGTGTATTTTTTTTCCAAATGACTGTCCTTTGTAAATATTTACTCAATATTTAACTCATTTAATGCATCATGGCCCTTGTCAGTCTGTCTTCCTATTTTCTAGGTCTTGACATCTTGTGGATCATTTGCAGAGGGTCTTCAACATGCTTGCAAAAGTGATGGGTTCATTTTAGATTTCTATTCCTCATTAGAAATGCCAGTTTTGGGTGCTGTTACTTTTCAAGGGTGCCTCTCTGCAAGTTAAGAAATGAGACTCTTCTTAAATATTTTGAAACTTTAAAAATATTTATAAGGTATTATATATTTAGCATTATGTATTTTCGAAAAGGAAGTATGCAGGAAATATCTTGGCAAGAGTGTTCACAAGCCAGTGAGTTCTTGTTGCTCTCAGAGATATTTCTGAGCTATTTCTTTAGGCTGCACTCCTGTGAAAGAGACCTGATTCTGTTCTTTGCTAGATATAGCAGGAAGAGCTTAGCTCAGAAAGGTTTTCTGGGGCTGTCCTATTATTGAAAAATCAATAGCTACACAAGATAGGGCATTAGGCCATATTATGGGGCCTAAATTACAAATACCCTTTAATGTCTATGGAGTCATGGCTATTACTAGGCAATCGATCTTGACTTTATTACCTCTCTCACTCCCGTTATACATAAACATAGTGGCTATGGGTACATTCAGAAAGATGGGTTTCAAACAAATACCAACATTCAGAGAAGAGCCAAGAACATAAGATTTTTATTATCAGCTCATATTCTAGTACGAAAGGATCAGTTGTGCCAGGGTACCTAAATTAACACCATTTATATTGTTCACCGAGTATGTGAACTACTTCTGTGGTTTTCCGAGAAGACCCACCACACATAAATAGCTACTAAATAGTCTAATTAGTAACAAAGATAAACTATAATGTGCAAAAGTTCCCTTTTCTAATGAATCTTTTTCCCCCATTCCCCACTTCCTCAGCTTGTTATTTGTTTTTAGGGATTACTACTTGTAGTTCTCAGAGCATGAGGTAGTGCTGGGGATTGAACCTAGACAACCAGCATACACTGCATGAACTCTAAGACCACTCTAATGTTTTCTTATATTAACTTTAGAAGGTTCCTTAAATTTTAATTTGTGGTGAATTGGGATCATACCTGACTCTATGCTTAGGTGCTATAGCTAGTTCTGTGCTTAAGGATCACTCTTGGCAGTCTTCAGGGGACCGTATGCATGTACCAAGATTTGAGCCAGAATTGTGAAGATACATGCTAGGTATCATGCTAGATATACATGCTAGATAACATGCATTTTCCTTTTTACTGTCTCTTTGGCCCTGAATGTCATTAACCTTTATTCCTATTACAAGCTTATAGTACAGGTTTTCCTTAAGTTCCAAATAAAATACTAACTTAGTGAAGTTGGGACTTCCCAGTAGTATGAAGCTTGCTTTGCATATGTCTGACCTGGGTTAGATTTCCTTAGAATGCTATATCATCCTCTGAGCATCAACCATTAGGGACAATGAAGTACAGAGCCAGAAGTAAGCCCTGAAACATCACCTTGTATAGCCCAACAACAAAACAAACAAACACAAAAGTTAACTTATTGACTATGATAAAGAGTACTAAAGCCAAATGAAATAGGAGGTAGGGAGACTTGTATTATAAGAAGATAAATCTTACTGTCTATAAGATGTATAGGGAGTAAAAAAAGAGATGGAAGCTACATTAATGAACTACTATATAGTTTCTCCATAGCTATCATTTGAAATCAATTGAGGTAGACGTTTTCTCCCTGGGAGTTATGTTTGTGTGGAAAAGAGGCATATTTATCTTTGTCCACATGTAAATATGAGCAGAGGGAAACTTAAGGAACAAACTTAGCCTAAAGGTTTTTCTGTTATTAAAGTTTCTCTAGAGACAACATCTGGATGGAAAGTAGATGTCAGCTAGAGATGATTTGATCCAACAATATGAATATTATATGCAGTGAACACTAGCTTAACCACTTTGCAAAAGCGGTCCCCTCTTCTTTAGAACTGTTAATTCAAACTAAAAGTGACTATACACACTTAAAATATTTATTTGGCCTGAAACTAGTGACATTTAGTCAGTTAATTATGCACTGGTGTTCATTTGTTCAACCAACATTTAAAGTTTATTTTTCTACTTAATACCAGACTTGGAATAGTGAGGAAACCTTTCATATGGACCTAATATCTTATATGCCTGGTAAAAGGTAAGTGACAGAATTTTTCATGGCTAAAGGGTTGGGACTTTAGCTTAGACATAACAGAAAGCCATTGGAGGATATCAATATAAATTAACATGGTCATATTTTAATTTTAAGTCATTTGGCATAACTGCCACATTGACTATGAGTTAATAAAATAACATGAGTATAGGAGAAGTTGGAAGACTCAATATTCCCTATTAAAGATGAAATTCTAAACAAAGGCAGAAAAAGTGTAGATTGAGAGGAAGAGGTAAGCTGAGAGACAGGGAAAATTGGATTTGTTAACAGACTGTCAGTAAGTAACTTGTAACCTTTGGGACTGTTGCCTTACTGAACCTGTGCTAAAGGAGTTTTGTTGCAATTGCCCCCTTCATGATTAAGTCTATTCTCTCTTTTGGCAATTTAAGGTATGTGATCCAAAAAATGGAAAGAGAAACAAAATCATTCCTTATGGTTACACATGCTGCGATAACAAAACTTGTAATATTTTCCCGTTTATAGCCTGGACAATCCAAATTTCTAAAATCTATTTCTTTAATTTTTAGAGGTGGTCACACCTGGCGATGCTCAGGGTTTACTTCTGAACCACTGTTCATTGTTCACTACTGGCAGTGATCGGGGGACCATCTGGGATTCAAGGAATCAAATTTGGATTGGCTGTATGCAAAGCAATTCCATACCTGCTATGTTATTGTTCCAGTCCCATTAAAATGTTTTATTGATTGAGGTATTATGATTTTCATTATTTTGATATTTTACTATGCATACATATATATAGTAATACAACACATATCACCAGTGTACCCACTTTTCCTCTCAAGAACTCTTCCCTTTAAACTACAGTACAATTTTGTGGACCGGTACTCTCATGATACCTTTATCCCTCTTCAACATGAATTTTAATAAATATCCACAACTAAGCAGTTCATTTCAAGTAACAAGTATGTGAAAGGTTCTTTCTATCTCATTCTGTTTTCCTCCCTTCACTGCTCTCTTTCCGTGTGTGTGTGTGTGTGTGTGTGTGTGTGCGCGCGCGCGCGTGTGTGTGTGTGTGTGTGTGTGTGTGTGTGTGTAGCTTATAAAAAATAAATAACAGAGAACTTCAGGCATTGACTTTGTTTTTACTCTTCTGGAGTTTATTATAAAATTTATTATAAAGGACAACATTTGTACAATTTATTTGACTAAATTCCTTGGTGTTTTGACTTATCATATACCATCTAGGATACATTCTGTTATGAAAACTTTTTTGGAATTTCTATATTCAGCCATAAGACTTGGTAAATAATTAGGACAAGAGACTCTGAGAGGTAGTGGATGCTTCTCCCAGGTTTTATAACATTTTGTGATTGATTTAACTTAATTAGAAAGTAGGCAGTGGGCCCGGGAGATACCATGGAGGTAAGGCATTTGCCTTTCATACAAAAGGTCATCGGTTCGAATCCCGGTGCCCCATATGGTCCCCCATGCCCGCCAGGAGCAATTTCTGAGCATGGAGCCAGGAGTAACCCCTAAGCACTGCTGGGTGTGACCCAAAAACCACAAAAAAAAAAAAAGTAGGCAGTGTCATATGAGATTCTAGAATTTCAAGTTATAGTGTTGAAAAGAAGAGGGAAAAATTTAATTTGTGTATACTTTAGAACATTTATTTGGACTAAAATTTCATCCAAGAGATAGATTTATTAAAATCAAGGTTACTATTCAAGAAGTCAAACCCATTTAGCTATCTGGACAATGAAAGTAGTATCATTGTTTACTGAGGCGCAGGGAAGATGGAAGAGCCATTATTTCAATTATAATTTCAGTCATTATGTCACAATTTTAAATTATAATATTAATATCCAAAACTATAAATAAGGGTACTCTTGTCTAAAGGGTGGGATTGGTAGATTCTGATTATATATAATTTGTTTGATAGATTAACCAAATATTCTTAGGTGGAACTAGCAAGTAAACGGCACTGAAATCATTATCTTTTTTTTTTTTTTTTTTTTTTTTTTTTTTTTTTTTTTTTTTTTTTTTTTTTTTTTTTTTTTTTTTTTTTTTTTTTTTAGTTTTTGGGTCACACCCGGCAGCGCTCAGGGTTTATTCCTGGCTCTATGCTCAGAAATCTCTCCTGGCAGGCTCAGGGACCATATGGGATGCTAAGATTTGAGCCACTGATCTCCTGCATTCAAGGCAAACACTTTACCTCCATGCTATCTCTCTGGCCCTTGAATTCATTATCTCTTAAGTCAACCATTTTTCTTGGGCTCAATTCAAATTTCTTTCTAGTACTAATTTTTAAAATTTATATATTCTGCCTTCCATTTTTCAAACTAGAATAATTTAATTTTCTTTTGTTGTTTATATACATGATCAAAATTGAGATTTCCTAATATGGGTGACAATTTGATATGATTACATTTTTAATCTCTTTGGGGACTTGATTTTATCATACCACCTTTTGAAGGGGTATATAGGTATACAGAGAAATGAAACTTTATCAGAATCACAGAAGATATTTTCTTTTTTCTCTTTTTTCATTTTTATTGCTAGAAATTGAGACTGAACTAAGAATGTCAGCTGAATGCAAGGTAAGTGATTTAACTCCTATATTTTCCCATCCTCCCAACAGAGAATCTTTCTGAGCCTCAAATGATTCTCATATAGATTATTCTATGACCACATATATATATTTGTTGAATATTTTGATTAATTTAATATAACCCTGCCACATTTTTTATTATTTGGAAATTTGGATTATCTGTGGCTTGGTGATAATGGGACAAAGTTGCTGCATACAATCATATATATATCTATATCTTTTGATGAATAAGTACATTCATTTACCATGTGCATGTTATTTACTTCATGTTATTTACTTCTTATTTTTGGAATAAGAAGGTCATTAGAGAAACATGTTTTACAGGTTTAGTAGATAATGCAAATTTGTTTTACAAAAATAGACCAAATGGCAAGAGATGTGCACTGGTGAAGGATGTAGTAACATTGTATGACTGAAACTAAATCATGAACAACTTTATCTGAAGAAAGAAACACTACTATGAACAACATTGCAACCACAGTGTTTTAAAAAAAATGACCAAAAAATAAATACTCAAACTAGCAACATTTCAGTGCTTTATATTTTTACTGACATTTTATATTTTCAATCTTTAGTATTTAGTCATTCTTGTGGGCATGTGATGACACATAACTGTGCTTTTAGCTTTCATTGCTTTGATGACTCATGAGTTATGGTCATTTGGATTTATATTTGGTAACTTGCTTGTTTCAATCATACTCGATTAAAATTGGATTGATTGCCTTTTGTTATTGATTTTTAGAATTTATTTATATATTCTGGACAAGAGTATGTATCAGAAATATATTGTGGCTCTCTTCTTTTTATTAATTATTTATTTTTGGAATCATGATTTACAATGATTCTGCACAGAGATTTACACAAAATCTTGATATATATATATATATTTGGAGATCATATGTAATACCAGAGAAGAAACCATGATCAACTGCATGCAAAGCAAGAACCTGAAACTCTGTATCATCTCTCTGGTTCCAATTGTGTCCTCTGATAAAATTTCTTACTTTAAAAAGTCAATTGACTTTTCTGATTTGGCAGTCCTATTTAAATATTTTTGCATAACATGATCTACTTACTTATATATAGTTAAATTAAGATGCATTTCCTGGGAACTGGGAATTCTTATATGCTTAAATTTACTCAGTTTCCAACTGTCTACTTTTAATGAGCTTTTGTATGTTCTCTTTATCCATCTCACTGGCTAGCAACATCTTTCAGAGAGTGATTTCTAAATGAGAAACTTCTAGAGCCAGAGAGATAGTGCAGCAGGAGGAGGGTGCTTGTGTTACAGCTAGTCAACCCAGGTTCTATTCCAGGTGTACCATATGGTCATTTGTGCACTACCAGGAGTGCTTTTTGAGTGCAGGAGTAACTTCTGAGCATCACCAGGCGTGGCCTCCTCCCCAAAACATAAAAACAAAAAAAATTACATAAAAGAGAATTTACTTTTCTATAGAAACACAGGCAAGTACTCTAACCCAAGAATGTTCTATAGTCTATTATATAATACACGAATTCCATTAAGCTTTTATAGGCTGTTTCAATAATGTGATGATTTTAGCCAAAGAAGCAAAGTAACAAAAATTCTTTTTCTCTAGCATGGATATAATTCAGCATCATGGGTATCGTTTAGTAATGTTTTAATCTCTTTCAATATAAAATTGTTTCTCAGTCTTTTTATGATCTTTTCAATGATGGTTCGAACTTTTCTGTAGAAGATTTCACTTTTAATATATCTGGTATTTTCTTATGATTACATGGAGGTTTCACGTATTTAGAAAGAATGTTACCTAGTTTACATTATTTCCTTTTATGAGTTCTATATCTAGAGGTATGTGATGTTCATTTGTCACTTTGCTGGTGAAGTCAGCTATGTCCCTTGATTAAAATAGTTCTGCTGCTTTTTCCACTGTTAAGAGCCATGACCTCTGTGTAGAGGCAGAATGTAATCCCACCTCAAATTTGACTTACATGCCAAGACTAATGAAGATATATGTGTGCCAACTGGGTATAAAATTGTTTTATTTGTTACATAGTGATGTGCTTGTAGAAAGCAGGCTAGACTTCTCTATAAGGTTTTGTTGCTGTCACGATACAGCATTTGACCCTCTCTGCACCCACCGCATTACATTAAGCACAATGTCTTTCAGACCTTTCCACTCCATTGTTTGTGCATTTCTCTCTTATAACTTTCACTTAAGTCCATTTATGCTGGGTTTTGAAATTTATCCCACCACTAATGATATTCACTTCTAACTAGGGGCTTTAAAATATGTCAATAACTATAATAAATTTGACCCTCCTGTTAAAATAAACTTATTAAAACAATTTTAATAGAAAGACTTATAAGGTATTTTAAGACTTGTGGTGCAGAATAGAAGCCTTTCTTGAATCTCTCATAGATCATGTACTAGACTATTCTTAAAATAATGGTTCTTATAAACTATGAACATGTGAACATACAGTTGCAGTTTGTGTAACTAGCATGTTGTTATATCTTTCTTAAACTAGATAGAATTACAGTGACTTCCTTCCTGCATTAATGAGTCAAAATTTGTCTCTGGTATATTTTATTGAAAAGGAAGTAGCAACCCTACCCTTGGCCTTAGACTTTTGCCAAATGTGTTACTTCTGGAAGATTTCTCTACTCTCACATACCAGTTTTCTCACTTTGTAGTTCTTTGATCTGACTGAGAAAAGAGCAATATCTATCTAGACTGTCACTATCATAGTACTTGGTGAGATTAGTGAATGTAGTTACTTTATATCTTCCTTGATCAGATGATCCTTGATAAAAATTAAACTCAGAGGTTAGCATAATGGGCCAGCCCTCAGAATACAGTCATTATAGTGCTTGGTTTTCTCATTAATATTTGTCCTTGTATACATATACACTTTTCTCCAGACTTATAGACTACTAACAAGTATCCATTTGTGGAATCAGGAGAGATTAAGTCATGAAATTTTCCTATACATGGTTGTACATGGAATCTACCATGCTGAGTGAAATAAGTCAAAGGAAGAGAGAGAGACACAGAATAGTCTCACTCATCTATGGGTTTTAAGGAAAATAAAAGTCATTTTTGCAATAATCCTCAGAGACAATGAGAGAAGAGCTAGAACTTCCAGCTCACTTCATGAAGCTCACCACAAAGAGTGGTGAGTGCAGTTATAGAAGTAACTACAAGGAGAACTACCATAATCATGTGAATGAATGAGGGAACTGGAAAGCCTGTCTGGAGTAAAGGTGGGAGTGGGGTGGGAGGGAGGGAGACTTGGGACATTGGTGGTGGGAATGTTGCACTGGTGAAGGGGGTGTTCTTTACATGACTGAAACCTAATCACAAACATATATGTAGTCAAAATGTTTAAGTAAAGAAAAAAATTAAAGACAAAGGCAAATGAAATGATCAAACTATGTCAACACAGATAATTTTGAAATTATTTGTAAAAAAAATACTCTTAGAATTAAAAATAGTCTCTTAGAATTCTTCAGTAGGAAGTAGGTAGTTGGTGGTGAAACAGAACAGGGAGAACACTACAATAAGGGTAGAAGTAAGTGGTCAACCACAAGGCAAGGCGAGCTAAAAGATGAAAAAGTGTTATACATAAACTCCTATCAGAAAAAGCACTGTAAACCATGGTGTCAAAAGTTATAGTAAAAATGCCTTTCATGGTGGCTGTTGTGGGTAAATCGCTTTCTTTGTACATGTCCAACTAGGGTTTGATCCCCAGCATATCATATGGTCCCCCAAACACAGCCAGGATTAATTCCTAAATATAGAACCAGGAATATACCTTTGAGCATTGCTAGATGTGATTCTCCAAACAAAACAAAATGCCTGTCGTAGAAGCAATTTGGTGTGTAGGAGGGAACTGGGGCCTTGGTTAAAAAAAAAAAAGACACTAGTGAAGGGATTGGTGTTAGAATATTGTATACCAAAATTCCAATCATGAATAAATTTTAATCAACACTGGCTAAATATATTTTAAAATAGAAAGAATTCTAAGATTCATTGACCTCATGATAAAGAAATCAAGGCCATTTATTTATCTTCAGACACTATTGTCCTATATCAATATTCAAACTGTATAAAGTATATGTTAGGTACTTCTAAATTCTAAAAAAAAAGTTTTAAGTTAACTTAGTCACTCATTTCACTTCTCAGAATAAAAGAAAAAGAGGCTCATGTACAAGGGATTTGATGAAATTTTCCGCTCATTATCAGCCTCAGGCTGCAGGCAACATAGGGAGCCATAATGGCTTTCTGAAACAAGTTCAAATTCAATTACTTCAAACATGGTACAGTTTAATCATCTGCCAAACATTGGGGTGAATTATAATAAAAACTCCAATTCTATTTTTTAGTATTTGAATGTTGGCATCATTTAAGCATCATCCTTCCCTATACTTATTCTGCCCCGCATCTTAGCAAAGCGATAAAACACAGGGTTCTCTTTCAGTGCCAACAGATTCATACACATTCTCTGGCAGAAAACTTACCCCAAGCCCACTTTGAAGTGGTATAATTGTCGTATATGTTTTGCCAAACATTTACTCATAGATGAGTGCGTTCATATTAACACCCCCAAATCAAAAATTATAATAATTTATAATTATTTATAATAATGGAAAATATCACTCCTGTTTTATTTACTTATTTGCTTATTATCTTCTTTTGTAGTCAATACACTGATCCCTCTAATTATTTTTCAATCAAGAATGATAATTCCTGGCTTTTTCTATGGTTCCCATAACATCTTGGCCTTAGTTTAATGCTTAATTAAAATTTTTTTTTTCTTTATATCTATATAACTCTTGGCACTGATCTAACCAAGATTGATAACCCTGGCTGCCTCACGAGAACTGGAGGAATGAAGTCTAGATATAATTCTTAAAAGAAAATGCAGTAGAAGAAATATCAAATGAAAGAAATGTCAAATTCAGCTTTGGACTTAAACATTTGTTGGTCTTAACTTTTTCTTTGGAAAAACGTAAAGTAATTTTAAGATTGTCTAATATTTTCTTTTTTCTTGGAGAGGGAATCACACCAAACAATAGTCAAAGCTGTCATTTATATTTTAATAATACTGAGTTCAATTATCTTCTCTTAAGATTCTAAGCAAATATGTGACTGAACCTGGATTTGAATTCAAGTTTTCTTTTTTTTGTTTGTTTTTGGGGTCACAACTGATAACACTCAGGGTTTACTCTTGGCTTTTCACTCAGAAATTGCTCTTTGGGGCCAGAGCTATGGCACAAGCAGTAGGGTGTTTGCCTCGCACATGCTAACCTAGAACAGACCTCAGTTAGATCCTCCTGTGTCCCATATGGTTCCCCAAGTCAGGAGCAGTTTCTGAGCACATAGCCAGGAGTAACCCCTGAGTGTCACCAGTTGTGGCCCAAATAAAAAAAAAAAGAAAGAAAGAAATCACTCCTGGCAGGCTCAGAGGACCATATGGGATGCCAGTGATCGAGCTCAGGTCGTCCTGAATCTGTCACATGCTCGGCAAATGCCCTTCTGCTGTGCTATTGTTCCCACTCCAAAGATCCAAGATTTTCTAAGCCTACTCGTATTTTTCTACCATTTATTACTTCAGAGAATTAATTTCCTGGCAAGTGAGAAAAGAAATGAAATCCCTAGTTCTGTTCTGGGACACTCTTTGATGGTGAAGATAAGGATTTTGCCCTTTAACTGAGTACTTTTTATATACTAAAATTTGATGTTAGAGAAATTTTGAATATCTGAAAAATTATTGCTTCTCTAAGTTAGTTGGAATCTGCTACCTGTAACTGCTTTCTCATTAAAATTATTTTAAATATAATCCAATGCTACTTTCCCCAAACTGTCTAAAATTTAGAGTACAGTTTTGTGTGATATAAAAAACTTGGTAGCATGAAAACTTCTGTCCCAATTGTACTTTGTGTTGTCCTTTTTAATCTAAGAGTTCTCCAGGATACTGACTCATGTGCATTCATAAAAGGATCCTACATCTTTTTCTACTTGAGTTCTATTTCAACTTACCACTGTTAAAAAGCAAACAAAATAAACCAAAATCAAATAAAACCTAATAAAGACTTTATTTGAAAGAAAGACAAAAGAACAACCATATGACAATGATATACAGCTCATCTAGATGGGAAAGAAATCAGAAAACTTTGCCTCTTGTGGAAAAATGCTCCTTTGAGCAGACACTGCAAAGCTTAATAGCTGTATTCTGTTATTCCCTTAAGCAAATATCTTTGTGCTGATACAAGAAGTAACTGTCTACTCTGCGCTAACCTGTCAACATCGATCACCCCACTTTTCATCTTTGATCAGTTCATATCTTTGATCATGTGTTTCTTCTAAGACTGCACAGAAATCCTGGAAGCCTTCTACTTTTCTGTCAACAGTATTAATGAGTTACAAATGCTGGACAAGAAAGGTGAAAACAATAGGCCTAAACCTAGTTATAACCAAATGAAAGACCAAGTGACAAATTTATGTCTTTGTCAACTTCATCATTTTATCCCTCTAATCCTTTATAAAAGTCACACCTAATGTGCCATGACAATTGCAATTGTCATGGCAACCCCTGTAGTGAGCGAATATGGCTAAATTCTGAAAGTACTTTGATGCTGTGAATTAGCCAATCTAAAACAACCCCTTTCTCGGCAATTTATGTGTATTTATATCCTTTATTTATCTTCTCATATTTTTTTCACAACAGTTCTTCATCTATATACTTCATCATATTATTTAGTGAACTGGAAAACCTATTTTTCTGAGCATGTGAAACACTATTGCAAGCCTAAAAACTCAACAAGGATATAATGGGAGCCTAAAATTTAGAGTTTATTCTTTGGAAATACAGATATAAAGCCAGGATTATGATTGTCCTCTGAGGTTAATTATGAATAAACTTTGGAACCCAGGCCTTAATGTTAGAAATTTGACAATCTCTCATGGTATGTGAGATTTAAAATAAATTGTTAATATTGAGCTGGTATCTGGAAATTTCTTGGCGTGATAAAAAATCCCCTTGTCTTTGGTAACCAGAAATATCAGACATATTCTATGTGGATGTAAAAAAAAAAAAAAACAGAAAGAGCTGAGGATTTCTTTTTTTGGTGGGGAAGGGGGAGGAGAGGGTCACACCCTGCAGCATTCAGGGGTAACTCCTTACTCTATGCTCAGAAATCGCTCCTGGCAGGCTCAGGGATGCCAGGATTCAACCCACCATCTTTCTGTATGCAAGACAAACGTCCTACCTCCATGCTATCTCTCAGCCTCGAGCTAAGAGTTTCTAACACAGGAAGCTATACCAATTAGTCTTGCTTCTAATCATATGTGTGAAAGTTACATGACTTGATCAATGGTGATCAAAAATATGCTTTGAATGGAGTTCCTCCTTCTCTTCGGAGTGGGTAAAATATTAAGGAGAACTTGTAATACTATATTTTTTTGTTTTGGGTCACACCCAAAAAGTGAGAGTCAGGGCAAGGTAGAAGCCTTATTGCTTGTAATACTATTTTGGAATTAAATCTAATTTCAGGGACTGAAAGAAGGATGAAATTTAACCTACCATGATCTGATAGGCAATTTGTTCAATTGATGGGGGGATATCATAGACCATCATTCATAAGATTAAATAATGCTAAATATGTGTGGTCTTATAACCAAAGGAGAAAGTGGGGAATCTAATCTCAACTGTATGGGAAAGAACATATCTTTGTAGTAAGTTATTTTCCAGAACATAAAAGAATGAGTGGGAGGTTTCTTCCCTGTCACTTTTTTTTTTAAAGATTTCAGGCTGGAAAATATCAGTGTTCTCACTGTTGCTGAAGGCTGAGTGATCATTGGCTGCTGGGCATACTTAGCTTTTGTGGATGCTTTTACTCTGGCTGCCATAGCCCTAACCTGTAGATTGGTGTTTGTAGCATGAACATGAAGTACATTCAAATTCAAGTCCCAGTTGCTCTTTAATTAAGGGTGCAAAATGTGAAGAAGGCTTTAGGCCCTTATTCTAGGATCAACCTTTGCAAAGAATTTTTCAGTGGGATTATTCATTTACATAACATCATATTCCAGACTTACACAGTAAGTGACCTCGCCTTTGAGCAATAAGTGAAGCTATTAAGATCATCAATCAAAAAGATGAACTTTCTGCAATGTTACCTGTGAAATGTCTTATGCCCTGTGGAATCTGGCTTTTTTTTTCCATTGCAAACTTCTGCAGGTTATAACAAAACAATGTCCTGGAGGAGTCTTTTCCACTTTAGCTTACTTCTTCAGGTGTTGAAAATTTGGTATTGACAATCAGTTATTTATAGACAAAGAAATATAAACACCAGTAAAAATCACTTTTCTTTTTAAAAAAAGCAACCAAATAAACATATATTGGATGATTCCACATGCATCTTGTGCCTTTCATGTTTCAACAAATTGTTTGGAGCCAAAGAGATAGTACAGTGGGTAATGTGCTTGCCTTGCATGTATCCAACACAGGTTTGATCCCTAGCACCTCATAATGTCACCCAAGTGCTGCCAGAAGAAAATCCTGAATGCAATTGGATGTAGCCCAGAAACAAACAAAACCAATCATCTGAGTAAATTTAATGATATAATAGACTTGATAACATAATGCATAAATCTGACAGCATCTCATATAGCAAGTAGGAAGGAATTTCTGAAGGTTAAACAAAAAATGATTTTTTATAGATAGGAAGGTTAGGGATATAGAATAAAGGGTCTCAGGTTAGGTCAACTTTCAGTATGAAGATAGGAGAGGTATGCCAAGTGGACTATCTTTGTTAATGTTAGCAGAGAAATTATAGACTGCTTGTCTACAATTATACTCTTGGAAAAATTTGAAACTAAAATTAAGTATTAAATCTGTGTTTGATGTCCTGGGTTTAACACAAGTGACTCTTCATGAGGTTTCATTTCCCTATTACAATCTATACACTTCTAGTTGGTGTTAGAGTTTCAGTTTACCTATATTCCATTCTCAGGAAAGCCTGTCCAACTCCAC
This sequence comes from Crocidura indochinensis, assembly GCA_004027635.1. Lineage (NCBI taxonomy): Eukaryota > Metazoa > Chordata > Mammalia > Eulipotyphla > Soricidae > Crocidura > Crocidura indochinensis. The sequence continues at coordinate 3,423 of PVKC010015181.1, read as the reverse complement.
GGCGATTAATCCATTGCTTATAGATTTTTATAGCACCTATTTCTTCAGTTTCATATTTATAAATTATTTCTACAGTTTTGTTTGGTTTTTATTTTCTAAACTAGCCTTTGAATAGTTACTAAAATCGAACATCTCATTCTTTTCCATCTGTCATGATTAGTAGCCCATCCTTAAGTGTTTGAATTAAAATTCATAGGGAAAAGTAAAATGTAAAATATGTCTGCTTAGCAATAGTGAAGTAGTAGGTTGAAGACATCAACATGGGAATTAAAGATGGCATCTCTGTTTTTATAAATTATAAATAAGACCCTCCATATAAATTCCTAACATAGGATCCAGTGCTATTATATATACTGTTACTTTTGTCTATGTGTTTTCTTTCTCTTTTATTCAGAGCAAAGTCATTGCCTATCTTAAAATCAAATTTAGTCTTTATGCGAATAAGTAGAAAAAATATGCAGGGATGTCCATAATGTCAGATTTTTTCAGTTCCTATTCTAACCGGGATATTTAAAATAATAGCTTAATCTCAGCCAGGTTCTGAGGTTACATATGTCATTTTCTGAACTAATGATGTATAGTGTAATCTGAACTGTGGAAATGATAATACCTATATTCATCCTGGGATTTAGCATTTGCAAAGCAATTTTATATTGGCTCATTTAATCTTCATGAGTACATTTTGAGAAAGAGAAAAAAGAACTTACTGCACTTTACAAGTGAAGAAATTGCAAACTATATCCATCACATGATTTGTCCCAGGCAAGTACTAAGCTCCTTTGGGACACTGCCCAGGTTTTCCAACTTGAAATTCAGTGGCCGCCACAAGCCAGCTGCTGAGTCAACAACAAGGGTGACGTGGTCTATTTTTGCCTTGGTTTTAAATAGAATGTACATTTTTGGACTCCTTTCCCGATGCGAGCCATCAGTTGTGTTTATCTCAAAGAGGATTCTGTTCTTTGGCACTGAGCCTTTTTTTTTTCCCAAAGGATATTCAGAGTTGAAAAGGATTTCTGCAGTTACTCAGCCCAATACAACACCCCCACCATGTGGCTTTTTAGCCTAAACTTGAATGTCTGAACTGATGGAGAGCTCAGACTTTTCCACATTCTCCTACACATAGATTGGTTGGTTGATATTTATGACAACCATGAGAAATATGTTACAATCGTCATTCTTCTTCATAAAGAAAGAAATGGGAGCATATAAAACATGAGCAATTTACTCAAGGGCACATATCTAGCTTTATAGACATCAGATTTGACTCCCGGCAAACTAACTCTATATCTATTGCTTCTTTGCGAAATGTATCAGGCTGCCTCCATTTCTACTCAATGTTTCTCTTTTACTCTCAAGGAGTTTTAGACCAAGAATTTTGATTCCAATTCAAATGCATATGATATATACCCAAATTGATGGAGATTAAGAAAAGGAACACATTACTTAGAGATTTGGGTTTTGGCTTTGTTTGCAGAACGTGGCTGTGGAAGAGCAGGATTCATTACATCCAAAGGAAATGTGCTAGCAAAATGCTTTCTTTCTATAACTGCTCCAAATCAACTCAGGGTGGTTCTGTAAATTACTCCTTTTGAGGGAAGGCAATGATTAGAATCAAGATCAAAATTTGACTTCATCACAAACTAAACTTAAGGCAAGGCCTCTGCCTGATTTTTAATGCTTCAAAATTTTAAATGGAGCGTTCATGGAATCGCTCATTTCTATAGTGTTGACTAGACAAAAGACAACTTTGGTTTTCTGGGGACAGAGTGATAGTACATAAATAAGTTGTTTGTTTTGCATGGGGCTGACTCAGTTTTGATCCCCAGTAACCCCGATGTTCCCTGGAGCTTAGCAAAAGTGATCTCTGAGTGCAGAGCTAGAACTAAGACCTGAACATACTGATTGTAAGTAAGCCCTTCACAAAAATTTATAGATATATAATTTCCATTTAGCTCATAAAACACTATTTCTCCTGATGCAGGAAGCTCTTTAAAACAACGGTAAACCACTTTAATTTAAAGTCTGTCTCATTTATGGAACTATAACTTTAATTCCATATCTCCCATTATGTCTAATTTCCCTTATTCCTCTGAATTGAAGTCCTTAGCTCCTAACTTCGGTGACCCTTGGCAGGAAAGAGAGGTAGACAGTCTGAGGTCAGGGTATATTCATATACCATTATATACACCACACTGAGAAGCATGTAATTTTGAGGGGACAATTCCTATCTCTCCTGACAATTCACCTTGTCTTCTCACATTACCATTCTTTAATTCATTTTATCCTAATTTGCAAAGTTTACATCATCTACCAGTCTTTTCCAACAATTTGGATACTCCCCAGAGGCAGTCAGGCTGAATCGATACCAAGGTGTTCTCTAGGTTTCCCATGAAGTTACCCTCTGATTCTTTCCAGCACAGAGATCTCCTAAGTGTTTTGTAGTATAGCTACAAGATATAAAAATGAAAATAAATTAGATCACCTATGAGCTATTAAAAATTCTTTAATATTTTCTGTCACCCTTCAGTCTTGACATCAAAAACAGAAGAGAGTAATCTTCCTGCTCAATGTTTATGCAGATGGATGCTATGCTTTCCCTATTATGGATCCATTTTTATTTTATATTATAATTTCCATGGGTCATTAATTCATAACTCTTACTTCATATGTCCTCTTCCCACACCAAGGTTTTTTCAGTAAGTGCCTTAACTCTGTTTTATTGCTCTAGCTCTGAATGACATTTCCCCCATTGTCATAGCTGAGGTCTCCAACCCAGGATTCTAAAGAGAGAATCAAGTTTTCACTTGTTATATCTTTTCCTGTGAGTGAAGACATTGCCAGTCCAGTTTTGTGATCTTGAATCTTTCTACCTGAAGATCTTAAGCAAATAAGAGACTAAAATTGTTACCAAGAAAACAGGAAATGTATCGGAAAAAAGCATAAAACTTTATTCTACATGTTGGACCATAACGGGCTGTTACTACCTACCTGTGCAATAAGCTTTTAAGACTTTTTTAGGAAGTTAAGTGAAAGCTTTCAGTGGTGTAGCTGCGAATGTTGCTCAATTGCTGAGTATTAGCATTGCATGTGTGAGGACCTTTGTTCAATCTTTGGTGTTGCAAAAAATAAGTTAAAAATATCAAATAATTTAAATATATAACTGATGGTTTTCATTGGAAACATTGTGTTTTTTTTTGTAAAACTGAGTCTGAGATATTTACTAAAAGACATTTTATACTAGCAAGTCAAAAACTTACCAGGATGGAAAAATATCTGTGAATATTTAAACTTACCTCCAGATGTAAAAATTAAGCTTCTATCCAAAATTATGTCGCCTTTTTTTCACTATGGAATTAGCATTAGCTAAAGAGTAAGGGGGACTGAGAAAAGTATTCCTTTTTCTAGGAATATCTTTATTGTTTT
>PVKC010015180.1:5233-21731 GCA_004027635.1 Crocidura indochinensis | reverse complement strand
GGGGGCCGGGCGGTGGCGCTGTAGGTAAGGTGCCTGCCTTACCTTCGCTAACCTAGATCGGACCGCGGTTCGATTCCCCGGTTCCCCATATGGTCCCTCGTGCCTGCCAGGAGCGACTTCTGAGCGAATAGCCAGGAGTAACCCCTGAGCGTAGCCGGGTGTGGCCCAAAAACCAAAAAAAAAAAAAAAAAAAAAAAAAGACTGCTGTTAAGATGGCAGGCTGACCTGAGTCCAAACCACAGCTCCTACATGCTCTCTTCCTTTCTGCACCCCTCTGCAAGAGCTAGATAACAGAACCAGGCGATCAGGACTGCACCACAACAGAAGGGGGTATGGGTTATCCTGGATTAAGGAAACAGCCTAAAGAAAAGGAAAGTTCTAGATTTTGTCCCTGTACATCAGCACATAAAACAACAGATACCTCTGTACCCTAGGAAAATGTCCTCAATTATCTCCTGTAGCCTAGATTTCTGTAATAAGGCCTACATAGTAAGCTAAGGGGGAAAAAATGTTCGTCAACATGAGGTCATTAATAAACAGCATTGAACAAAATAAGGAAACAGAAAAATTAGTCACAAAGCAAGGAGCAAAAAAAAAAAACTTAATAGAAAACTCAAAAAGACTGGAACTAAGTAGTTTTCCTGAAGAATAGTTTAAAGAAATAGCTATGAAACATTCCACTCAGCTATAATAAACATGGATAGAATTAAGAGTGTTACATTAAGTCAAAGAGGTCAGAAGGAGAACAACCAATGATAAACAACAAATAATCTCATTCATCTGTAATAAATAAAAAAGGAGGAAGACACTGTCAAACAAACCAACCTTTGGACTGACCTCAGAACTGAGGTTACCAAGGTGATGTATGGAGGAAAGCATGTAGAACTGAAAAGAGTCCTGTGGGCACTGGTTAGGGGATACTGGCACTAAGGTGGTGGGCATGATACAATAACAATATAACTCACTGAAAAGAGTCCAATGGACACTGGTTTGCGGATACTGGTATTAAGGTGGTGGGCATGATACAATGACAATATAACTCCTATACTTGGGAAGTCCTACGCTCAACTATGTATTTCATTTTAGTGAGAGCTATTTGTTACTTTGTACATTTCAGGATACCCAACAATAAGTTACTCTAGATAGAAAAGTAGCCTGGCTCCTTTATCATGTTCCAAAAGAAAATAATGGCTATTGATAATTCCCAGGTAGTCAAGTCCTGGCTGATACTTCTGTGGCACTTGCATAAAATGGGGGACAGGCATCATCAGATTTCCCTCTCTGCCCAAACTATAGCAGACCAATGCCACACCCTACACCACCAGACAGAAACGACCCTTCTCCACAAGTTAACCTTATCAAACTTTTAAACTACCCAATCTGTCTAAAAATCCTGAACCACACAGCTACACACAGCTGCTGCCCGACACATCAATATTTTATACTAGCATCATAGGAAATCTTAAGTAAGTTACATAGTAATCAGCCAAGCTCAGTAAGCCTAAACAACAACTAGAGAGTCTCAACTAGCTCCAATCACACCTTATAATAAATCCTGAGACACTTCAGTAACACTATGCAGAGATAGGACAATCATTTCAAAGTGACATATGTTGATCCGAGTTTTGATAATTCCACTTGCCTTTGTATTGGAGCAAGCAGTATGCGTTTGTGCCTGCATGGAAGCAGGCTAGGGCGATAGTTGGGAAATTGGGGACACTGGTGTTCGGGAAGGTCACAATGATGATGGGATTGGTGTTTGAATATTTAGTGACTTACATGCCTGTATTATGAATAACTTTGTAAATCATGGTGTTAGAAATTAAGAGGGGGAAAATAAGGCGAGACAGATGGTCTTAAGACAATGTTCTCTGCTTTGAAATTTGGATAATCAGTGAGTGACAAGAAGGTTAAAGCAGAAGGGTGACACAATAGGCTGTACTGTTTCAAAATGACAATGTAGTGCCAAAATTAAAACAAAGAGAAATGAAGAAAGCAGCTTGAAATATGGATGAAGAACTTCAAAAATCACTGACTGGAGATACAATTTTACAAGTCATCACCAAGTAAATAAATGAGTTAATTAAAAAAAGTTACTTTGTTCATTTAAAAATATTGTAATATATGTCAATACACTACATATATTTTGTATAATTCATACTTGTTCAGTTAGTAAATATGTGAGTAGCTTCTTTGTTCCTAGCATAGTCTTAGATCATAGGGATATAAAAATGACTCAAAGGGCTGGAGCTATCGCACAGTGGATAGAGTGTTTACCTCACACGCAGCCAAACCATGTTCAATCACCCAGAATCCCATATAACACCCTGAGCTTCCAGGAGTGGTTTCTAAGCACAGAACCAGAGGTAACTCAAGGACTGCTAGTTATGGCCCAAAAATAAAACAAAACAAAAGCAAAGCAAACTAAAATAGATGAAAATAAGGGGCAAGGGGCCGAAGCGGTGGCACAGCGTTGAGGCATCTGTCTTGCCTGCGTTAGCCTAGGACAGACTAGCAGTTTGATCCCCGGCGTCCCATAAAATCCTCCAAGCCAGGAGCGATTTCTGTGCATATAGGCCAAAAGTAATTCCTGAGCATCACTGGAGTGTGACCCAAACTCCAGAAACCAAAAAAAAAAAAAAAAAAAACCAACAACAAAAAGGAAGGGGCCAGAGAAACAGTAAAGTACTTGAACTGCACATGAACAATCCCAGTTCAATCCCAGAGGATTGAATTCAACCATATAGGATTCCCAAACCCTGCTGGGAGTGATTCCTCAACCTAATTAGGAGTGAACTCTGAGCACTACCAGGTGTGGCCCAAAATACCCTTCTGCCAATTAACAAACAATAGGTTTGCTGTCATGTCAATAATAGTCCAATAGTGATACAGATATTAATAAAGTAATTATATCCAAATGTAAAACTGAACTAGAAAAGCGAGCTGATGTTGTCACACATGACACATGCCACACATGTGAATAATGGCGATCAGGAAGCAATAATAGGTTTGATTAAGAATTAGCAAAGTTAATCATTAGCACTAAAGACAAGAAGGGAAAAAATCCTTTCAGAGTAGGAAAAGAAGGGAAAATGGCTTATGATAGGACTTTTGGTTTAAAGAAGAGAGTAAAGGTCAGGCGGGGGTAGGGAAGGTAAAAAATGGGGGGGTGTCAATGGTGACATGAAAGTTGCTCTGATGAAGGGGGTGTGTGTTTTTATGGCTATAATCCGATTATGAACATGTTTGTAATCATTATGCTTAAATAAATTATTTTTAAAAATATGAGAGCAAAGGTAGAAGAAACAATATAGATCAATAAGAAAGCATGCCAAAGAAAGAGTACACAATTTTTTCATTAACTGCATTTCAAAAGAATACAAGTTATTTCACCAGGATAAAATTAGTAAACCAAGAACTTGCCTAAAGCAAAAAATACCATTATTCATAGGGCATCTTTTCAATAGCTTAATATCCTGGGCCTCTAATTTTCTATGAATGATAACAAGCACATATCCATGTATAATTAAACACACAGTAATGTTTTTTAATAATAATGTTCCTTATGATAGAACCGAAAAACTGCACTTTAATAACATGCACGAAAACCATATTTATGAACCACTTTACGCAAGGAGTCCCTTATTCAACCCAAAAGGTTTTGACAATATAATTGTAAAAGGATCATTAGTTTATACTACTGAGGCAGAAAATTCCTGCCTAATATATCTTAATCAAAGTAACCAATCAGGAAAATTAGTATGTCCATATAAATTCTTGATCTGTCATTTTAGACAATTAACAGATCAAGTTAAACATATACCAAGTTTGTTTACTTTATTTAAATTTCATTTATTTAAATAAACACCAAGTATTATGCTACCTGATAGATATTCATTTGTCTTATTTTATTGGAATTTAAGATCTTTGATGACAAGAATATTCTCTTTAGAAGTCATTGTTATATATAGCATCAAATATTCAAACAACTAGTAAAATTATTTTATAAGACTGAAAGTATGTAATTTTATTATGATTACAAAGATAAACCAGATAAATACTTTAATCCCTATTTTCCTGAACAGGCAGCACTGATATAACCTTTAAATCTTTATTGAAAGTATCATGTTTTACATAAAATCAAAGAGGCTACTGATTCTAAAAACCACAATTATTTTATGTGCCAATACTAAATATTAGGCAGTCAGAACAGAAGTAGTGAATACTGTGACTGGCATCATATCTTTCCTTTTCAACAATAGGACATTAATTTATTCCAGTTACCAGAAATCTCAGGTTGACAGCTCAGTAAAGTCCTTTTAGAATTGTCAGAGCAGAAAAGAATTACTTCACCAAGATTATGATTCCTTCCTATGAAAACTATTATCTAATGATATAGAAAGGACAAAGGGCCACATGTAACTTAATTTGGAAGAATGCTGAGATATATCTCCAGTTCCAGAGTTTTTCATACAACAGTGAGCCTGTGATACATGTACAGCACAATTCATCTTTGCCCTTTACAGGTGATGATATTAAGAGAAATATAAAATAAATGAAAATGCAAATTTTCTGTCTCAGAATATACTTCCTAGGGAAACCAAAGAGATACAGAAAACAATGGCTGAAAGACTTATTATTTTCAGAACAAGAAAACTAAATATGCACCTTGACAATGTTGAAATACTCTAATTGGAATAAAGAGATCAACAAGATTTGGAATTTAATGAAGGAAGTACCACCACTAACCCCTACTCCTGCTTTATGTAAGAAAAAAAGTTAAAATATTCCATCTGGAGGCCCAGAGAGATAGCACAGCGGCGTTCGCCTCACAAGCAGCCAATCCAGGACCAAAGGTGGTTGGTTTGAATTCCGGTGCCCCACATGGTCCCCGTGCCTGCCAAGTACTGTGGTTTCTGAGCAGACAGCCAGGAGTAACCCCTGAGCATCGCCAGGTGTGGCCCAACACCCCCCCCCCAAAAAAAAATTCCATCTGGACTAGGTGTAGTGATAGTGTACAGCAGATGGGTCATTTGCCTTATATAATGCAAACCCAAGTTTGATCCCCATAACCCTATATGGTCCCCTGAGCCTGCAAGAAGTAATCCTTGAGCACAAAACCAAGAGTAAGCACTATCAGGGGTGGCCCAAAAACAAATATATGTGGTTTATATATATGTATCTGTAATGTATGAATATATACATATATCCTTTGGACAAACGCAAAGTAAATATGTTAAGTTAAGAAGTAGACATTCAGAAATAAAGACATCCAGAAAAAGGTCAACTGTGCTGAGATTTGCTATTATCTTAAATTTTGGACTTTCACAAAATACAGAATTAGCTATTGAAGATAGGAAGGTATGACTATGGGTCAAAAAGATTTATCAATAACTCATAAAAACAAGTCAAGTCAAGTCATTACTGATACTTAAATTACATAAAAATACTTTTAAATGCCACTAATAATCTCCTAAAATAAAAAAGTAAATATAGTAAAAACTTTGGATTAGTATTAGATTAAACCTTATCTAAGGCCTCATTGTACAAACCAATGAATCATTCTCAAATTCAACTCTCCTTAGCAAAGGAACTATTAATGTTTCCTTATTCAATAAGTACAGTTTATGTTGGTAAGAGTTGCTAAGGGAGTATATCTTATTTCTTGAAAGCTCATTCAAGGTAACCAGTTAATTTACATACTAAAATGTAGGTCAAATAAAAGACTTTTCTCTACACAAAACATTTTTTAATAATAATTTCTGTATTTAAGTACTGTGGTTTCAAAAATGTTTGTAATTGGGTTTCAGTCATCAAATGTACACCACCCTTCACCAGTTTAACTTTCTAGCCACCAATATTCCCTATTTCTTTCCTCCCCTACTACGCCCTGTCTTCAGGACAGGCATTCTATTTTTCTCTCTCTTTCTCACTATCATTGTCATAGTAGTTGTTAGTGCATTTATTTTTCTAATTGTGCTCACTATTCTTTGTGGCAAGCTTCATATCGTGAGCTGGACATTCCAGTACGCATCTGTATGGGTTTTATTACCATTCTATCTTTTATTTTTCTTAAAACCCACTGCTGATTGAGAATATTCTGTATGTATCTCTTTCCCCTGACTCATCTCACTCAGCGTACAATAGACAAATTTCATGACTTCATTTTTTCCTAACAGTTGTGTAATATTCCATTGTCTACATAAAACTTAACAAAAACTTAGTGAGAGAATGGGAGAGAGTACCAGACTGACCCAGTTTCTAAGAATAGAAAGGTACCAGATGTCCAAGTATACTAATACTTAGTATTTAACATTAATATGATATTAATACTTCAAAATATGCTAAGAAATAACTTATATAAAGTGATATTTGGTAGTAAATATAATCATAGAAAAATCTGCCAGAACATTCTAATGCAATTGTTTCAAAAATATTTCTGAAATAATTTATAAGCAAAGGAATCCCAAAAGATACCTTTAAAATGACAGCTTTAGGTGAGAGATGGCAACCCATGTTTAACTAGAGACACTACAGGGCTTCTCAAGCATTGCAGGGAATAGCCCCAAGGCTCAAGCATCACAGGAATGGTTCTAGAGACCATTGATGACCTCCTGCCCTGCAAGGACTAAGTACACTGTATTCTGGGACCGCAAAACTGATGGCCAAGATTCACTGAGAAAAGCACTCAGGAAACCTGATCTCGTCTGGGAGGCTCCTCTCCCTTGCTCATGGCTGACTCAGATTCAATCCCTAGCACCCTGGTACTCTATGTGGTATAATACCATTACTATATAGTATAAATATATGGTCTGTATACAGTACTCTCTACATTCCATATGAGTATACAAGTACTCAGAAATGATCCCTGAGCCACCACCAGATGAGGTTCAAAACCAAAAATAAATAAATAAATAAACAAAAATGGCAGCTTCAATTTCACCAAATATTGGTAATACTCTAGAGAATTAAAAGAAAAAATCCTCAATGATAACTAAGATATAATTGTAAGGAAGAAAGAAATTGTTCAATCCATTCCTACTATTCACAGTTGCTATATTCTATAAAACACTGACAATGCTAGGTTAATGAATATTACTTCTCCGAGTATTACATCTTTGAAAACATTTAATAGTGCAAAGTCTCATTTTCTTTGTGTTTCTGTTTAAGGTTCACATTATTAGTGCAAAGGGGATATAGCTCAAGGCAAGTAAGAACTCTGCCTTGCAAATTAAAGTAACAAGTTTAATAATGGGTTGCTATACCTGCTGAGTATACCAGGGAGGTAAGGCACCTATGATGTCTGCAGTAATTTCTCAGTGCTGTAGCCAAATGGGTATGAGCACAACTCAAAAGGTATGTCCACTGATGAGCACAATTAAAAGATGTTTTTTTGTACACTTGAGATTTTTCCGGATTTTGGCTATAGTGCTACAATGAACAAAAGAGTGTAAATATCACTCCTGATATTTATAGGGCCCTTGGGGGGAAGGAAATGTCAAGAATGGAACTGCTGGGTCAGATAGCAGCACATACATTTGAAAAAACAAATAGGTCATACTGTATTCTAAAACAATAAATTAGTTACATTCACAACAGCAGTGGATGAAGGATCCTTTTCCCCTACATCCAGGCCAATACCAGCTGATTTTGTTCTGTGATATGTGCCAGTATCACTGATGGAGAAGACAACTCATTCTTGTTTTGATTTGCATGTCTCTGATGATCAATAATGCAGAACCCTTTCTCATATGCCTATTGAACATCTACATTTCTTCTTTCAGGCAGTTCCTAATGATCTCTTCTCTTGTTTTCTAAAGGGGCTGATTGCTTTTTCCCTTAAAGTTTTACAAGTTCATTTTTCTTTTGGGGATTTTGTTTTGTCTTCATTTCATTTGGGTCCACCTGCCATTGTTCAGAGTTGACTCCTAGCTCTGTTCTCAGGGATCACCCCTGCTAGGATTTGGGAATCATTTGATGTACTGATTATCAAAACCAGATCAGTCACATGCAACTCAAGCAGTCTACCCACTGGTGTACCTATCCTGGTTGTTCCCCCATTAAATCCAGTCTCCAGAAAAACCTCTCTTGTCTAGAGTCATGTCTGCTAGGCCTCTGGCAGGCAGTAGCCTCTGGCACTGCAGAAAAATCTAGTTTTCTTATTTGTTATTTTCTTTGGCTTATCTCTTTTGGCTAATATGTAAATTCTATGAAGGACTTAATTTTTTCACAAAAGTATTATACAATAAGATTTAATAATATAGAATAATTATACATAGGCTTCACTAGAGCATCACAAGATGTCAACTTTATTTTTGTTTTGGGGCCACACCCAGTGACACTTCTGGCTATGTGCTCAGAAATTGCTCCTGACTTGGGGAACCATAGGAGACGCTGGGGATCGAACCCAGGTCTGTCCTGAGTCAGCTACTACATGCAAGGCAAATGCACTACTACTGTGCTATCTCTCTCCGGTCCCAAAATGTCAACTTTAAATTGATTAAGCTATGTTCACTTTAGCAGCAAATATACTAAAATTAAAATTAGACACAATAAAATTTCTATAGTAAACATCAAGAAAATAAAATCTCAATATATCTTTAAATTGGGTAGGAAAAAAACAGTAAGTGAAATAAATAAAAGACCCCAAAAAAGGCTGGGTATATGGCTCAAGAGATACGATCTATATCTTGAGTATAAAAGGACCAGGGGTTTTTCCTCAGCACTGCCAGGTGTGGTCCTCACAACTAAACTACATACATATATACAGAGAAAAAAGAAGAAAATAAATATATATTATATAAAATATAAACTAATGTCACATAGTAAGAGGGCAAATAAACATGTCTTTGCTCGAAATAATACATAACTTAAAAATTAAATCTGTGAATGCTATTTCTGAGATGATGAAGCACTATTTATCAGATGTTTTCATTTCCTAGGACTTTTAAAACCCTGGGAAAGAACCCTTACTTGACTCTTACAGCTATTGATGATTTGCCTTTAATAGCTGAACACACCCTCTGCTTCCATCATCTATTCTTAGAACAATATTAATAGAACAGTTTTAGAGAAAGTGTCTGCTCTATTCAAGTGGAACTTAACTTACATATTAGTTTTACATATAATCAAAAGTTGTGTGAATGTCTATATGCTTTATTCTCACTGACAGAATATGTTTGTCACAGAGATGTTTACCTGTATCTCACCTTTCAAAACTTTTTGGGGAACAATTGGGTCTCCCAATGGCATTCAGAAGGCCTGGAAGGTTCTCTGTCAAATGGGCCAGCAACTGAAAGCAACGAAGTTTAATAATACAGTGCTGGGGGTTATCCTGATCATTCTAGTGCCATTAGGGGCCTCCATAGACAGCCCCTGCCATGATTGAGGTACCATCTACATCAGGGCTGGAACCAGGCAAATCTTGTTACTTAATGTCTATACTATCTCTGTGAACCCACTTATTTGTCTTTTTATTCCCAGCACCTAACAACATAGTTTGCACATAGGATATTTTCAATAAATTTTACTGATAAATTTTAGTGATAAATCAGTTATAAATAATGCTACTTACTATGCATATGTTCTAAATGTAAATTGAAGGCAAGTAGGACTATTAATTTTTTTTCTTTTCCATAAATTAAATTCTGAAAAGGATGAATAAAGGTCTTTGTTTCTTGGTAATGAATTCATGCAAGTTAGTTAATTTATTCTAAACTCCCTTGAGATCATTGAATATGGTTCATACATTGTATATTAAAGCATATTCAAGTGCCCAAGCCAGTAATCTTTAAATATAAATACTACATAGTTTAGTTCTATCTATCAAAGTAATTATGAATCATTACCCCAAAGAGGAAATTTAATATTTAAATAACTCACCAAATTGCACAATGATCGGCAAGATTACATTAATTCAAATAGGCTAATATATATAACTAGATTTTCAACTTCAAATAACAAATTGGCAATAACATTTTTTCAATGTCACATATTTAAGACTCCCACTGATAACTTAAAAACGTTCTGAAATGCACTATCACTTATCAATATGAAGATGGTCTGAACTACAGATACAGAAAACTTCCAGGTACTATGTTTCTAATTAAAATATAACCTAATAATATTACCATACCCTATTAAATATGTAGTGTTTACACTGGATAATACTAATATATATTAAAAATCAGACTTAAATTGCCATTGCATAATAAAATGCATTTCTTATTATTTAGTATGATTTTAAGTCCTCATAATAAATACAATGTAATAAAATACAATAAAGATAGTAAAAACAACCATTAGCACTATCACTATAGAATTTTGCAAAAATTTTGGGTTATAATTGCTCCTTTTAACCTATTATTCAACACTTTACTTGAAGTCTAGTTTACTAAAATATTTTCCAATATACACAAAGAACAAAATTAAGTACTTCCATGCATTCCCCCAATATTCTCCCGAGATTCAAAGCTTAATATGAGTTCCATTTTCCAGAGATAAAAGGAGTGCATTAACAATGATGTGCCTCAGCTTTCTTCTTTTTACAATAAATTACCATATTTATATTTTGAAGCTGTCAAATGCTAGAGGATATTAAATATCCTATCATCATAATTAACTCTTTAAATGGTTCAAAATAGTGAAAGTTTAAAATATAGCTATATATTTTTCTACTATTTTAATAAAAGCTATTAACTCATTGCATAACTGATTTGATGAAGAAATGCACTATGAAAGATCAAACCTCCCCTCACTGTAATGTGTATACAAAAATTAGAATTGGGTGTTTCATTATGTACATAGTAACTTTATTAATGCTTCAAGCCTAACATCAATATGAAAGCTATGAGAATTGGTAGTTTCTATAATCAATATGAAATTTATGAAATATATTCTATTGTATTTTAAAAATCAGCATGCTTGTTTTACAAAGACTGTATTCTTTGCATCATAAAAACACACTTTTTTTCTGCAGTAAACTAACATAATACTATAAAAATTAACTCTCCGCTACATATCCAATTAAAATTTTTTTAGATCAGTGAAAATTTTCCACTTGTTAGGGAAAAAAATCTAAAGACTATTAGTAATCTAAAGACATTACAAATATTTGAAAGTCCTTAAATAAAATATCTTTATATAGTGAAGATAAATATTTTAGATGGATAAGATAACTGGTATTTCAAATTTACTTTTAAAATTTCAATAAAAATATGAGTCAGTGACAGCTGTTCATAGTTAGGGCCAAAAAGTTCCTTGAAAAACATATGGGTGAACATAAATAAAAGTAATATTAAACAAAAGTATATTTTTGTAATATGCTTTGGAGTTCTCAGGGTAGAGGCCAAGAAGTGAAATCACTGGGCTATGTTTTGAGAAAGTTCCAAATTGTTTTTCTTTACAAGCTGAATTAGATGGCATTCCAAACTACTATAGATAAGAATTTTCTTATCCCCAGCTATTGTCAACTTGTCTATTTGATGTACGCCATCCTTACTAATATGAGGTCTTGTCTCATTGTCATTTTCCTGATTGTATGGAATAGAGAACATTTTTTCACATACCTAACAACCACGTGTATGTCTTCTTTGAGGAAAAGTCTGTTCAGATTTTGACAGGGTTACTTGTTTCCATGTGCTAAGTTTTGAGATGTTTTAAAATTTTCCCTTACATGCAATAATAAAGGTTGAATGAGAAATAAAAAATAACAAAACAGAACAAAATCCTATTCATAGTTGTACCTCAAAATTCAAATACTTGCAACCAACTTGAGATAAAAGACACACAAAAAACTACTGAGAAAAGAAGTAAAGACACAGCAAATAGAAACACACTCTCTGTCATGTATTGGAAGAATTAACATTGCTAAAATGAAATTGCAAATTAAGTACTATATTATATTAATTCAATGTAGTCCCATCAAAATAACTATAGCATAATTTAGGGATAGGCAGCAAGTACTACTGAACATATATGGAACCAATGTTCTTAATCCCTACACATACAATGTCATTGTCACTCTAAGAGATGTTACAAAACATTCTATAAATTAAAGTTGTCTGATAATGCTATGTTCTTGCTCTTCAGGGATGAAAACCTAGATGATTAATTACTGTAAGAAGCTATGAATGTATTTTACTTTAACTTAGTTTAGTTTTGTTTGGGAACCAAAAAGAGCAGCAGTGCTAAGGGATTACATCCAGCTCTATGCTCAGGGGTTGCTCCCAACAGTGCTTAGGGGAGCCATGTGCTCAGCTCTCTAGAGCCCAAATAATACTAATTTTTAAGCATAAAGTATAAAATGTTAGCAATAACAGATCAAGAGTTATCTGAGAAAATTGAAGATAGAATATAAACTAAAATATGCATAAAGTAACCTGTAAAGAATAAAACAGAACAGTATTATTTCATGAAAAAATGGTGCGGGAACAAGGTACATACTTACCCTTCTCCTCCTATTCTTGTTATTTTCAGGCGAAAATCCACAGAATTTAGACTTGGTGGTTTCCACTTTAATATGTCATCACAACGACCAGGTTTATATTTCTAATGTGAATTAAAATGACATAATTATTAAAAAGCTAAAACTCAAATATCTGTTGTCTAGAATATTTTATTAAGCAATATTAATACTATTTTCCTAAAATGTTTTTTATGGGGGTAGGAGATACTTGGCAATGCTCAGATGTTTATTTGTGGGCCTGCATTCAGGAATTATTCTTGGCAGTGCTCGGGAGACTATCTGGGATGCCAGGAATGAACTCAGATCAACTGCATGTACCTCCCTGCTGTTCCATACTCCAGCCCCTAAGTCTATAATTTTTTGGTCATTTCACACTGTGGTTCCTTGCCCTTTCTATTCATAACTTTTCTTCCTCCAAAGTTTGAGTCTTAATGTACAAAATGTATGTAAAGAATAGAGCAAGCACTGGTTAAAATTTTCCAGTGTCATGGATTTAAGAGCACTGTAGTTCCTTAGGGGAAAGAACACTACTAAGCGACCATCTCATCTGGCGAAACACCAACCTTTGGTCATCTACAAAAAGTCCTGTTTGAAATGTTATTGGGATTTTAATTAGGATCACATTAAAGCATCAGGAAAAAAGGGTAGTCGGACAACAGTAACTTACAATTCATGAGCACTACAAACCTACATAGGTTTTATAATTTCTCTCATGCACTATCTCTGTAATCAGTATGTAAGTTCGTGCTTCTTTTGTTAAGTTTATTTTTAATAATACCATCAACACTAAAAAAAAATCAGTTGTATTTCTATATGCCAGCAATGAACAATCCAAAAGGGAACCATGAAAAGGAAAAGTTGAATTATAATAGTGTCTAATAAAACAAAGTATCTGGAATACATTTAACCAAAAAGTGGATGATTGGTATAATGAAAACTGTAAAAATAAAAGAAATTAAAGATAAAATAAAAAAATCACTCCATGCTCATAGAGAGGAAGCTTTATTATTGTCTTTAATACCATGTACAACAACTTATAAAGTCATGGCAATTCCTGACAAGTGCCAGAATCCTGTACTACTATCTGGCCTCCACAAGGGATAATTTTTGTTTGTTTGTTTTGGGCCACACCTGGTAATGCTCAGAGGTTATTCCTAGATATGTATGTGCTCAGAAATCACTCTTGGCTTGGGAGACCATATGGAACGCCCAGGGATAGAGCCTTGGTCTAACCTAGGCTAGCGCTAGCAAGGCCAACGCCTTACCGCTCAGTGCCACCACTCCAGTCCCTAGAAGGAATAATTTTTAAGATATTGAAATTGACAATATATTTTTAAATATCAAATATTGTCAAATCTACCAATAGCACATGCAATAAAAGAAAAAATGGACTGTACTTCATCAAATTTAGAAACGTGTTTATTACAAGATATTATGGGAGAAGATATAATTCCTATAACTTAATAGCACATACACAGCCTTTAAGAAATACAAAGGATAATTATCACCTTAAGGACTGAACGAAGTACATATGTTTTAGGAAGGTTGCCCACCTCCAGCAGTATTGGTCACCAATCCTAATCAATAAGCTAAAAGTCATCCACAAGTACTGTCAGGAATAATCCCCAAACAAACAAAATTTATTGGAAAAATATTACTGGGTTTCTGTTGTTTTATGGAGATCAGGAATGTTCTGAGAGCAAAGTTCTTTAGAGTCAAAGGTGATAACAAGACTGAGGAAGTGACATCCAGATAACGTCTAAGGTTAGTTTATTATTTATGCTTTTCTACATATATTTCTCAGTTTTTCATATTGTATTTAGTATTTTATAATACTAAATTTTTTTATTTTATAATACTAAATACATTTTATACTAAATATATAATATATATACTTATATATTATATAAATACTAAATATATTTTATAATACTAAATACAATATAAGTAAATATAAATATAACTTGAACAAGACTATAATATCAGAAACAGACAGAACTCAAATCCAAATTGCCTCAGTTGGTGGTCTCATAGCCATATATTTACATTAGAAACATTTTGCATAAAATATGATGAAAGATGGAAAATAGTAAATTAGAATGGTGGGCTGGAGCAATAGTACAGCATGTAGGGTTTTTGCCTTGTATGTGGCTGACCCAGGTTTGATCCCTGATGCCCCATGTGCTCCCCTGAGACTGCCAGCAGTAATTTCTAAGCACAGAACCAGAAGTAATCCCTGAGTGCCACCAGGTGGAGCACACAAACTAATCAAAATTAGAAAATTCCTCTGCAGAAGCAATTGATTAACAACAGGGATTAGGGAGGGAGCAGATAACCAGAACATAGATAATGGGAGGTCTCTTGTCAGTGGAAGGCTATTACAAAGCTGCTATGGTTATTGCCTCTTCCTGTTAAGTGCAGTATAAATGCTTGTTTGACCTAACTCAGGGCTCGACTTTTTTGATGCAAACTGAGCTGCAACTGTAATAAGACATACTCCCTCCAAAATAACAACAAAAATAGAAAGGAAAAAAAAGCTATATGCTATAATTACTAATGTTGGAGAGAGGAGTCTCATGCTGGCTGTGTTTAGGATATTCCTGGTTCAGGACTCAGGATGCCAGGGATCAAATCCTATTTGGTCACATGCTCAAGAAGCACCCTACTCACTGTACTATTTCAAACAGACTTTAAAAGTGAGAAAAATAACAAAAACCCTAGCTACAGGATCACTGCTTCAAGAAGCAGTCCATATACTACATACTGGACTACAGTTTAAGCTTTACTAGAAACAAACCATTGAAATTGCTAGGAAAGACCTTTTATCATGAGAAAATTTTAAAACATAGCATATAATGTTCCTTCCAGTCATATTTACACATCAATATAAAATCAAACATGCAGTATATAAATAGAAACTTTCATCCATTTATTTCCCTTGCATAATTCATTTGGATAACAAATCTCTTTCAATGATAAAATATTTTATTTTCTTAAGGCTTGTTTTAAATGTTCATTTTTATGAGTGCTGAAACTGTCAGTTCAGAAAGAAAAAGCTTATGATATTTATTTTTTTATAGCGAAAACATATGACAGATGTGTCACTGACCTTTTTGGTAGCAGTGGCTTAACAAAACAGCAAGGAAAAAAAGAGATGACATGACCTCGTCCCAACCTTTGGCAAAGGAACATCCTATTTATCATTTACTATGCTTCATATATACTTACATCAGCATGAAACCATTCAGAAACCAAAATCAATCTAAGTATAAAATGTATAAAAAAATACTGACTACAATATTAAAGTAACTTATAATGGATATCTAGTGGCAAAATATAACGGCTTAATGCATAATAGCAGTTCTAAGTATTAACTGCACCTCACCCTCTTTCACTAAAAATCAAGGCTCTGAAATATTAGTCTTGTTGTTATACAATAATTCAAAAGTCTAAGTCACTGCTCATTCACTATCACCGAATCATTAGGTATTAGTGGAAATCGCAAAACATTTTTGTCAAAATGAGCAAAATGGCAGAAATTTTTAGAAAACTATTTTTTATTTTATTTATTTTATATATATATAATTTTTATTTTAATCATATTGGCTTACATATTGTTGACAATCATATTTTAGATACAAATTAACATAAAATCAGGGGAACTCCCATCACCAAATTGTCCTCCCTCCACCTCTGTTCCCATCTTACTTTCCATATCTTCTTCCCTAACCCCCGGGGTTGCTAAAGCAAGTGGTCCACCTTGTGTCTAGCTTACTACTTAGTGGTCTTACACCTGTTTGGTCTTGGTTACCCCCTTTTCCCCCGCTAATTGGGAGGCGGGAATAGTTAGTTCAAGTTATCTGGTTTTGTTTGAAAAAGAGAAAATTAATAACCTGGAGAGAGAGGGAAAAATAGAAGAGAAAAAAAGATAAATAAAAAAAAATAAAGGTATTAAATACTCTGGGAATTGGTCATCCTTGGTTTGAGAAACAAATAAAATATCCAGTGAGCATTCCAAAAAAAAAAAAAAAA
>PVKC010015179.1:0-21648 GCA_004027635.1 Crocidura indochinensis | reverse complement strand
AAAGACATTCTTGAAATAACAATAATTTTCAGACACAAAAGAGAAAAGAGCTGGAAGTTCCAGCTCACCTCATGAAGCTCACCACAAATAGTGATGAGTTTAGTTAGAGAAATAACTACATTTTGAACTGTCCTAATAATGAGAATATATGAGGGAAATGGAGAGCCTGTCCAGAGTACAGGTGGGGGGTGGGTGGGAGAAGGGAGATCTGGGACAATGGTGATGGGAATGTTGCACTGGTGATGGGTGGTGTTCTTTACATGACTGAAACCCAAACACAATTATGTATGTAATTGAGGTGTTAAAATAAAAAAATTATTAAAAAATTAATTTTACCCAAAAAAAATTAGAGAAACTAGAGAATACATGTTCATGAAGTATGTTTGTCACCACCAAATATTTTCAAACAGACTATACATTTGGCCATATTACAGTTCTAAAATATTGTCCAACTCTTTATGAAAAAATATACCTTTTCATTCTCTGATTCTCAGTTGATTAATATGAAGTTCTTTGATTAATGAACTATGAGGTTGCCATATGAAATTTAAATACCTTTATTTCACTTTCTCCTTGACACCCAAACCTACCTGAAATTGCTCTTTCATTTTGTGTCCTACATGACAAGATCAGAGCAGAGATTAAGCTTGCTTGGACCTGATAGGTGTATGAGCAAGCAGACAAAAGTGTTTATTGTTGTAATTACAATCAAGGAATCATTAGCTACTTCAGCATCATTTAACTATGATAAGGCATTTTTTATCATTTCATGATATAAAGTTAGTAACAAGAGATAGATGACAGATTTCCTTTAAATACAGGACAGAGTTTTCTGCCAGTAAAAACTGTCTAAAACTAAAGAGGAATGCCTTGGTAGTTAGTGAAAAATTCAACAAACCAAAATAATTTTCTATTTTCAATATTATATAGGATTGTGGTAAATAAAGCACCTTCTGATAGATTATAGTTCTTTGGAAGAAAAGTATTCGACTGTCAAAAATAAATGTTTTTATTCCAGAATTGCCAGAAAGTTTAATACACTAATTTTTCTATACTTCCACAAAATGATATGTCAAGTATTTTTTTTCAAACTTCCCAGAAAACTCTCCTTTAACTTACCCCTCATTACTTCAGTGAGAATATCTTTTGGAAAAAAATACTTTGTATATAATATAAACTTTACATATGTATATAGTATATATTAAATATATAATTATAGGTATAAATATAGATATATAGGTATATGTATAAATAAGTATATGTATAAATATAAATATAGGTATATATTTGAAACATGATTTATAATACTCTTCATGATAGGTTTTCATGAATAATAATTCCAATATAACACCTTACACAGAGCAATCATCTTCTGCCCAGAGAAGTGTGTCTCAGGGTCCCTTCCCACTCATACCTGTCATTGGTAAGCACAAAGAAGCATATTTTATAAAATACTAGTTTAAGTTTTTGGATCATTGTTTATTTGGGTCATATAGAATTTGATATTTGCTACAACACCAAGATTCCATTACTTAGTCATAATTTGAGCCCTCGGGGAAGAAAAAAATCAAAACACACGGACTTGCTTACAGCATGATATACTGATTAAAATGTAGTTATACACTCAGCATCCAAATCTAACTGTACTTCTTATTGGGTTGATGGCCTTAAAAAGGTTTCCAACCCTTCTTTTGTTCTTTTTAAGTAAAATAGATTTTATTTGGAAATTCTAAGGAAGGGGAGAGAGGATAGCAAAGTAAGTAATTGTGCTCAAGAGAAAATTCTGGCTTCCAAAGGTGAAGAGAGCCCTGGTATCCAACCCAACATGAAAGTCAGAAAAATGCATATGGCAAGAGGAGAGATGTGGGTGATATGTATATGTGGGCACAGTTTCCCTAGACTTGAGAAACATATTTGGGCCTTTCTATCTCTTCTTGATCGCAATTTATGTTCTGAAATTTTGTATTATTCACTCTGTAAAGTATATAGATAAATTTTTAAACATCCCCAGGCTTTTTACAATTTAACTTTTACAGAGAATAAATAAAAGATTTTATTATTTTATTCACCTGGTCTCCTTATGTTTTGCTTATGGTTTATTCATTTATCACATATGATTATCTATGATGAACAATTTCTTCAAATTGTTCTTTCAGTTAATTAATCATCTCTGCAGCTGTATCTATTTTAGTATATTCTACTGGACTTTGAATTTAAATTTCAACTTTTAATATTGAGTAAGCAAATATCTCAAAAAAAGCTGACCTTTTCTGGGGCCAGAAAGATAGAATGGCAGTAGGGCATTTGTGTCGATCCAGGACAAATGGTCGTTAGAATCTTGGCATCCCATATGGTCAGCCAAGCCAGCCAGGTGTGATTTCTGAGCACAGAGCCAGGAATAACCACTGAGTACCACTGGGTGTGATATCACCCCCCCCCACCAAAAAAAGCTGACCTTTTCTAATAAGATTAATAATATTTTGCTTATTTGTTTAATAATCTGTACTTTTTTGTTGTTGTTGTTGTTGTTTTGGGGCCACACCCGGTGACGCTCAAGGGTTGCTCCTGGCTATTCGCTCAGAAGTCGCTCCTGGCAGGCACGGGGGACCATATGGGGAACCGGGGGATCGAACCGCGGTCCATCCATCCTAGGTTAGCGCAGGCAGGCACCTTACCTCCAGCGCCACCACCCGGCCCCCTAAAAATCTGTACTTTGTAGTTTCTTTTTTATACATTTTTCTCCTTTTGAATTTTTTTTTTAGTTATTTGTCCCAAATTTTTTGAAGTATTGATTCCTCTGATCATTGTGATTATTAAAATCCCTTTAGGGTAAGTCACATTTTTATATGTCTGGCATATTTGTCATTAAATCATGTCAAGTAAAAATAACTTTATATCTGGTGGAAAATATGTATTTGGGGAGTAAGTTTGTGCTTCTGAGCACTTTGCTTGTCCAGGGTTCCAGGTTTACCACAAACCAGAGATTACTTGTTGTTGTTTTGTCTGTTTGTTTTGTCGGCCATACACAGCAGTGATCAGGGCTCTGCATTGAAGGATCACAAATGGAAAGCTCAAAAGATCATATAGAATTCCAGGGATTGAGCCTGAGTTATCTGCATGCAAGGCAAATTCCCTACCAGCTATTTTATTGCTCTAGTCCTGAGGGGCTCCCTTTGTATATAATTTGTTTTACTAAAATTTCTGAGCTATTTATATTGTGTAGTAAATTTTGTAAGTTTGTTTGTATGGAAAATTTAGGAATTTTGTTTTCCAGCAATGCTCCATCATTATGACGTCCCTAATCTATTCATTTAAGTAGGTTTCTCCTACTTCTTGTCCCAATGCTTGTTTTATTCATCATGTATGCAGGTAAATGCACTTTTAATTTGTCTCCAAATACTAGAATGTGAGACCCATGTTTACATGTTATAAGTGACTAATTCAAGTTTTGAAGTTAACTTGGAACCTCAAAATATGTTCTTGACTAAATGACTTAATAAGCAGACCTGGGTGACTAAATTGACTCTAAAGTTGTGTCAGGTTTTTGGTTGTGTAGGTGTTTTTGATGCCAGTGTAGGAGAAGTAAGTAGAATTGGGTTGGCATATTTTCAGTTTTCTATCCCCCCCCTTTTTAAAATGAATTGTGGTCTTAAAACACACCCATCCTCTGTAGCCCCACTGCCTCCAAAAGTTTCTGCTGCTGTCTAAGATAAGTCAAGGATTTGGTAGGAAATATCTGCACAATTATGAAAAATAGAGATAAGATAAATTTAGAAGCCCTGGTAACACCTGGCAGAAAAGAAGCAAAATTCAGGGATCCTGAATATAGAGGAAGAAAAATAAACTTCCAAGGATCCTGTAGAGAAAGTCATATAGGAAAGAAATATCTATCTAGGGACTTTTCCCCTTAATTTTTTGAGAGTTCTGCTATGTAAATTTTTCTCCACTCTATAACTGTCAATTAATTTACATTGCTCACTAATTCTTTGAAAAAGTGGATTCTTTGGGGAAAATTAAACAGCTATTAAAGTCTTTAGTCAAGTGTGCAATGAGACAAGTTTAAAAACAGTATATGTGGGCAATACTGGAGGATAGGCTTCTAACAGATAAATTGTTTACACTCCATTATTTTACATACTGGAGAAAAGTTTGGAGAAATCACACACCAAGATAGAAATTTTTACTGAGACAATATGCAAAAGAAAGCAAATTATTGCAAGATATTCAATGCTCTAGATATTCGAGTACGTCTGAATTTCTAAATAAACGGATGACAGAAAGATTAAAATCATCAGAAAGCAATAATAATAAAGAAAATTATTTATCATTTTTATTGGTGCCTGCAACTTCTTAGTGGCCTTCCTCAGCTTATGTTTTTGGAAAGAGAACATATGAAAGCATTAAATATAGTGAGTATTTTTAGAAGCCAGTTGCCATGTAGAAGTCTAGATCCATGGTCTAGACACCATCTGTAAAGAAGGAAATGCCTAATTTAGATTCCAGGTTATAAAAAAAAAAACAGTCTCCAGATTAACACCATGGTGGATGCTCACTAAGATGTCTGAGTGGAATGGACAACATGTGGAGCAGTGATGAACCATCCCTGCAAAGCCTTGCCTTCAAACTTGATTCACAAAACACAGATGAAATAGTCGACACTTTAGCAACTAAAACACATTTAAAAATTGCACAATAATATAGGTCATTGGTCGGAAATGTACACTGGTGAAGGTTGTTAAACATTAAAAAATAATAAAAGAGGTCACTCACATTTTTACTTCTAAGCATCTTTTGCTGCTCTGAATTTCTTCGTATTAAATTCCTTTGTTACTATTTCCTTGGTTCTACTGGAAACTGAGTGTTCTCATCATTTCGGACCTAGTTAATCCAGCATGTATAGTTTATTCTTAATAATTAACTTGAAAAAATTTGAAATAACAGAAGACTAACTCCAGAGAGTTGACCTAAATTATGGAACCAGCTAATGACCAGGGTCTCTCAACTCTTTTCTCCAGAGGATAATTAGCATTAAAAGTTGTAAAGTGTTCATCACAACATGATTCCAAGCAAGATTATTCCTCAAGATGCCTCAGAAGAGGTTATCTCCAAAGAAATCCAATTAAAAGCAGTTTGATCGTAAAAAGCTGTTGAGATTTAGTTATTAAGATGCTTGTCATCACCTATGACTTTGTCTTCATAATGCATGCTTCATCAGGAAGATTGCTCACATCAAGTACTTTGTTTACAAATGACCTCTGGGTGCAAATACCCTGAGATCGATTAGTCATTATAAAGACATTGTGGGGCAACAATTCTAGTCTGGAAGAAGCAAAATAACTGAAGGAGAAGGAATAGAAAAAAAAGCAATCGCCAAGTTCTTTGCACAAAAAGATGTTATTCCTAGTTTAATGCATATGTATCTTGGAAATAATTTAAGGAGATTCAAGCCATCTTTAGCTTGATCTCTTGGATGCAACACTGTGTTAAGAAAGTTTTGACATATCAGCTGTCTTTAGCAGAGATGGATGCTTAGATTGAATGTCTTTTTAACAGGATAATAGATATTAGAATTTATTGTATATGTTTATCTTGTACTAAGTTTTCAAAAATACATATACTGAAGAAGCAATCTGTGGAAAATGTGCAAAATGTCTTAAATGTCAAAATGTCTTAAAAGGAGTACTAAGAGGGCAAAGTTTAGTCTAATGTACCACCCTGATTTGTTAGTACAAAATTTTTACAGTAACATTTGGCATGTGGTTTAGACCCATGATCCTTTTCCTTTAAGATACACTGAGATTGAATTAATTGAGTTTGATTTATGATAATTATGCTTTGTATTTTTAGAAGCAAGCTTTATCATTTACAAAAGAATGCAAACATATATTGTTGGATTCATTGCTAGACACATTTGATATGTCAAATGTAGCACTCAGAGAGGTGCCCTTACATTGTGGGGTAGAACTTCTTAAGTCTAAGTATTATCCTATTCTGTTGAGATATGGATATAGCCATTAATTGTCCCTATACGGAGAAACCAGAAAAGACTATATTGATACT
Organism: Crocidura indochinensis; assembly: GCA_004027635.1. Classification (NCBI taxonomy): domain Eukaryota; kingdom Metazoa; phylum Chordata; class Mammalia; order Eulipotyphla; family Soricidae; genus Crocidura; species Crocidura indochinensis. The sequence continues at coordinate 15,588 of PVKC010015179.1, read as the reverse complement.
TAATTCCTTTCGATTTCTCAGGAACTCCAGACAGCATTTGGTGAATGGAGCATTCTTATTTTCCGATCTAAGCTCTGAACAGCTATGGAGCTTCTGTTGAATTTCTTCCTCTGGGCTGCTGACTCATTCTCAACAGTTGGGAACCTCCTACTTATTATAGATGAAAATACTAAGACTGAGAAGAGGTCACCCTGAAGATACAAACAGGATCATTTCTCATTTTCCTAAACTTTAGCTTGCCTGCTCTTAAGCACACGTAAGTTCTTGAAACATATTTTTCTCATTCCAAAGTATACTTACATATATTCACATATGTATATACTTAGGTCACGCACATTTGGTGAGGGAGTACACATTTGAATAATGTGTGTAATTGATGTTTTATATGCAGTATAACTCGAAGCTAGAAACTTCAAAGAATAAATTATGCCCTGTTAGTCTCTATCTCATTATACTAAATTATTTGGAGCATTTGCCACTGGTTCTATAGATATTATGACAGGGACCATTAGAACAGTGCCTGGGAGATAGTAAACAATACATGCCTGCTAATGTAAATCAGATGAAGGCAGCAGAGCTACTTGGGAGTAGGGGGGATAGAAGGGGATGGAGAGAGAGATGGGCTTCCTTCCTTCAATGTTATAGATCTAAGAGAACTATGAAAGTTAAATATTTGAAATGAATAAAATAATGCTCCCTGTGAGTGAGGAATGAAATGTAAACCAGATCATGAGGTCTTGCTACTGCCATAGTCTACACCCAAGATAGAGTTGAGTGCAATATACCAGGAACAGAGTCAGTTAGTGGACATCTCATAAGAATACTTATTCTGCATTTTAACATCTTAGCACTAAATGTAGTTAAAGCTGATTAAGCTCAGTTGTTTGTTTAAGGTTAATATTTAATAATTGTGATCATATGAAGGACTAATATGAATAGTTTCTGGCAATATTATCAATTAAGAGCTATAAATTGGGCCAGAGCAATAGCACAGTAGATAGGTCATTTGTGTTGAATGCAGCTGAGCCAGGTTTGATCCTTAACATCCTGTATGGTCTCCCAAGCCTGCCCGAAGTGATTTCTGAGTGCAGATCCAGGAATAACTCTTTAATACTGCTGAGTATGGCCCAAACCTCCCAAGAATAGGGCTATAAATTAAATATTTGGGAGGGGGGATTGAATAATCATAGTTACAAATTAATGACCTTATATTATGTAATAGACCTATATTTCCCAATGGGTGTCTTACCTGACATTCTATAATAAAAGAGTTTTGTGTAAACCTAAGTTTGGGAGATATTTTAAGTCCCTCCTAGAAATTTACAGCATTCAAGGGAATATTAAGATGCTCTGAGAAAAAAAACATAATGATGAAATTGTTTCTGTTTTTGAGGGATGCTTTTTAAAATTCAGTGGAAGTGTTTATGAAACAAACTTTGTAATAGATGGATAACAATTTATGAGGCCACGTAGGAATAAAGGAAAAAATAATTTGGAGCTCTCAGAGTTTCCCAGGGCTGTGGATTTTAAACTGTATTCATTTGGTCTTAAATTAACATTACAGGGTCTGGTAGGCAGTGGGCATATCTAAGATGTTAGCCCCTTGCTTTAGCCATACGGTACAACTCTTCTCTTTCAACCACTGAAATTTAGCATAAGATATTCATTAACTTATTCAGTAGTTAAATACTGAATAACCAAAATATTTCAGATATGTTAAAAGCAGGTGAGGATAAGTTGGTGACAAGTGAGATTCTGACTATATGGAATTTGATATAGAAGGAAGAAATGACAAAATAAACAAACATAGTATGTTCAAAGATGATCTCTTATTAAAACAAAAAAAATGAGGATTGATAACTGGGAAAACTAGATAGATATGCAGGAGCAACACTGAAGTACCTTGCTGGAAAGTAATATAAATGGTGAAGGCAAAAGAAAGAGTACCTTACACACCTGAAGACAAAATATCCAGGCAGAGTAAGCAACCAGTGCAGAAATAAAAGATTAATAAGAAATTGTGTCAAATATCAGAACGAACTGTTAATGAAGGATCTGAGTTTGTTTTCTGATGGAGGTTAAAATTATCACAGAAGAATGTACATTTAGAAGAGAATAGGGGTCATTTATATATTGTAATTCATGATGTCAGAATCTATCTAAGAAAACATGGTTTGTTTCTTGCAAAGATAATATAATGTAGAACATTAAAATCACAAGTGATGGGAGAATTATAAACTAAGAGGATCCATGATCAACAACAGCATGAAACCACTCCTGCTCTGGGTAACAGGGACAGGGTGATAGACATAGGGTGGATATATAGTGGCAAAACTGGAGTGTAGAAAAGTCGTTGAAAAAGTGATAATCACAGATCAAGGAGTCTCTCTTCCAGGGACCCCATGGGAAGTGTCTCCTTTCCTCTGTCCTTCAATCTCTTTCCTGTGGCTTTCAGCATTGGAACTCTGCAAGGATAATATTGCTTGGTGGGATCGCCCTCTCTGAGCAATGTCTACGAAGGCATCCTAGTGATCACTTGCAATTTAACAAACTGCCCTACAAATTCTGCAACTAGTTTTATTTGTTCATTTATTTCTCTTGTCATTTGGGCAGGGCTCAGTTAGCCAAGCATGATCTAGCTCAAGCAGGCTTCAGCCAATGAGTTGGAGGATGCATGTTTCTGTACTGGCTCATTCAGGTGGTGACAGATTGTTCTAAATCATGGCTCAGAGCTCAAGTAACACTACCAGCCTGGGAACCTGTGCTCTTCTTGATACTGAAGTCTTTGTTTTTCCTCTATGAGATCTGTCCTGTTTGGTCTCTAGTGAGTCAAACATCTTTCGGGAAACAAATTCTAAGGTTCACAGTAGAAAACAGGACCTTTTTAAGTAGTATAAGTAAAATTTGCTGTATATCACATCTACTACATTATATATTAATAAAAGGGCATATATTCAAAGAGGAGAGTAGTCAAAATTATGATATGTCTTTGTGGCCCATCTAAGTAATATTTATAACTATCCTAGGAAGGGAAATGAAACAGACTAGACAATTTATCATTTTTCTAATTAGCATATATTTTTATATTTCTGTTTTTTACAATCTGATGATTATATTTTCCTTCATGTTAGACAGAATTATAATCTGTTGTAAAAAATAAAGCATTCTTACCTTCTCTGAACAGGATAGATAAGGTTCTATTAGTCACTCTGTATCTGTCAAATGCACCAGGTATGAACATGATTTCTTACGGTTTGAGGACTTTTAACTATGTGATAAAATTGAACATTAATATCTGTTTTCATACAAAAGTTTAGGGGAAGGAAGAAAGTAACCCTTGATTTTATATACCTAATAATATATGCACAACAACTGACATTTTCTGTTTTCTTTCTTTGTTTTTTTTTATTTGTTTTTATTGTTGTTGTTTTTTGGTTTGGGGGCCACACCCAGTGATGCTCAGTGGTTACTCCTGACACTGCGCTCAGAAATCGCTCCTGGCTTGGGGGCCATACATGACACCAGGGATTGAACCACTGTCCATCTTTGGTCAGCCACACGCAAGGCAAATGCCCTACTGCTGCACCATTGCTCCAATTCCATTCTGTTTTCTTTTTTAACTTGGCCCTTCCATGTGTTCTTTAACTTCATGCTCATTTTGGGAAGCTTATTTTCTTCCCAAAACAAGAAAGGTTGGGGCCACGGTGATAGCACATCAGTAGGGCATTTGCCTTGCACACTGCTGACCCGGAGTGAGCCAAGAGTGGTTTCTGAGTGCAGAGCCAGGAGTAACCCCTAAGCATCATCAGGTGTGGCCCCCCCATAAAACAAAAAAAGGTAAGAAAGGTGGATAACCCAATCTCTTCTCTTGTATATCTATACCTTTTCTTTATTGGGTTGAGTTGCTATTGATCTTAAGAATTGGATATCAAAGCTCTGAGAGCCATCTCAATGATTCCTATTGGCACAAAGCATTGTTCTCTCCTCTACTTTGTATCAAAGTTTTCATTAGAATCAACGACACACTTAATATAATAGCTTTTTTATCAGCTCCAGATAGCTATAGCCAGTTGCTAGTCTTCACTTCAATTTTTATCAGAACAGTGATTTAATCATATTCATGTAGGTTCTGAAAGACAACCAAGCAAATTAAAGTGTCTAAGTCAGCAGAGTCCAGGGTTGAGGGAACAAGGCACGAAAGTTCTCCCTGATAATACAATATAGAGGTGGAAGTATCTACTTCTAACATCATTATTTGTTCCTTAGCAATGTGTTCTAATTTGGGTGGAAATGACATCAGCCATTGACTCAAAACTTATACCTCATTCTTGTGAATACAAAAATCGACAATACTCTCTAGGACCTGAATAATGAAGTTATAGATGACTGTTAATTAATAAAATAATTCCTTATCTCTTTTACTCACTCCTAAATCAGAATGATCCTTGAGCATGACTTGAGATTATGATTAATTTAATCAGATACTTTAATGATGTAGGTGCCAGCGGTAAAAGATAAATCTGTGGTCTTAGTTACAGAAGATATTACTTAAGATTTAACCAAGACAGACTATTTTACATATTTATGATATTAAGAATTTGTTGTAGGGAATTAGTTCCATAGATGATGGAAGAAGTGAGAAGACAAGTAGGCAATGCTCATGTAACTGTTTGTTGAGTGATTACAGTAGGACTTTATTACCCTCAGAAAAGGGACCAAATTTCTAAGCGCTGGGTGGTACAAAAACCATACTGAGCCTTCTCTTCTTCCTCTACCACATGCAGTATCTTACAGTGTTTGGGTATGTGGAGAAATAATATTAGCAAAATCATGCCTAGTCTTTATGCCACCTTTTTTCATGTTAGTAATGCTTTTCTTGTATCTCAATTTTATTGGAAATTTTTACACAAGAAAAGTGTTTACTTCTGGCTATGCCATCGGGGATCTCTCCTGACTGTCCACAGAGAGATGTGATGCATGAGATCAAATACAGGTCAGTTACCTATTACACTATCTTTCTGTGCCATCATTTGTTTTGATATAAATTTTCTGCACTGCCATAACTAGGTGAAACTTTAAATAAGTGCTGATATTACATAAAACCAGTGGATGACTGTTATGAAGCAAAATACAATAACACAAAAGGTTGAATCTCATACCATTCATGCACAAGATCCCAAGTTTGATCCCCAGAACTTCATGGCCCCTGGGTGCCATCCAGTCCAGCCCTGATGGTCTCTCAACCATTGGTCAAGAAGTATTGAATTACCAGATTCACTTGTCCAGCATCTCTGTTTGACTATTGCTCAGAGTGACCTTAGACCCTATGAACTTGTGTGGAACTCCCTCCCAAAGTTCTCTGTATTAACAACTGCTTCTATAAAAGGAAAAATATAGCCAAATATAAGAAGAAAAATCTTTGGAGTTCAAAAAATAAATACATATTCCATTGCTGTAACTAATCTTCTTCTGGGTCCTCTGGGTGAGGTGGACTTGTATCTTATGCCCCTCTGACCATGATGAATCCTTGTTCCTCTCTGGAATCCTCATTAGGAATTTGAGGGGAATTCTATCTTACTTGTGAAATTACTGTTACAGTTATAATTATATGTGTTTTATATTGCTTCTAGTAAATTTATTGTAGCTGACCAAAATGACCTGTCTTTGTCTGATATTCACCAACCTGTTTGCACTTTCCAGAGACTTAAGTAGACACATTTCTTCAGAAATTTTGGAATGTCTAGGAAACTCCTTGAGGATGTTTGCCTTGAATGTACTATGCAGAATGAGGCATGACCTTGTCTCTGAGCAGGTAGATAAGATTATTTCAGTGTGGCCCTTTGGCAGCTCAGATTTGAAGAAAAATAATTGTCCCTTCTCCCCGGAATCCTGGCAAGTAATTTTGATCTACAGAGTCAGGGACCCAAAGGGTAAAACATGAGCCCAGACACTTACTGACCACCAAATTTTTATTCTCCAAGTCCCTTATATTCCACTCCTAATCGTTTTCAAACCATCTTTCTTTCCCAACTCCTGGACAAAGTATTAGTAAAGGTTTTCCTTGTGACTCATAAGGAAAAACAAAACAATCTTCCATTACTACTTCTTTCCTCTTCGCCAGCCAGTTGAAGTCCATCCATTCTGCTATCAAATGTGCTTTCAAAACCACAAACCTGTCAAAGTTGTTTCCTGCCTAGCTCCAGGATTTGACTTCTGTTGATTAGTCTCAGTTTAAGATTTTAGCCTTCTCTTCTCCCTGCCCAGGTGCTCTCTGGAGTGAATCTTTGTTGTTTGTTTACCTTCTTGCCTTTCTCCCTTCCTCAATGAAAAATATACTCACATGCCTTTTGGAGGAATGCACTTCCTCACCTTCAGATTCTACATAATATCTTTGTCTAGTTTAGATAGTTTATTAAACTGAGAATGATATAGATTGCTTCAGTACATACTTCAGTACCAATTGCATGCTAGTGTGTTCACAAAGTGCTTTTGCATCTCTGGTCTACTTGGAATATCATGCATGTTTTGTGGGCTAGAGAGTTCCTTCTCTTTTACTGCTGAATACTCCATTGTTTAGTTGTGCACAGATTATTCATTCAGTTTAAAGATATTTAAGTTGATTCTAGATTTTGATAATTATGATTAAATGTTCATGCATATTCATATATAGTTTTATATGAATGCAAGTCCTTATTATTCTTGAATAAATAGCTAAGAGCAGGATAACTAGGTTACATGTTAAGTATATGTTTAATTTTATAAGAAATTGACTCATTGTTTTTCAAAATAGCTCTGTTAGTTGGCATCTGCAAGTACAAAATTCCCCCAAGTATAAAATTCCCAAAAGTATTAATTCCCTTTAGCAATACATTTTCAGTACTCCTGGATTTTAGTTAACACTTAATGTTATTGTTTTCTTTGAGCTATTCCAAGAGGTTTGTATGGTACTCAGTTTAAATATACACTGTCTCTTTGTGGGAAGCTCTCTTCCTGGATAGTAGATGGCTGAAATATAACTGTCCTCTTGTGACTTTTTTTATATGCAGTATAATGTGGAAGAAAGGGAAATGAAGAAGGAATGGTACTGAAAGCTCCTCTCTGTTACTTAAGAGGGCAATAATCTCAATGAGATGACAGAATCCTTATGTCCCCAATAACCTTTAATCTATGCCAAAGTCACTCTTTAAATTTCAAAACATTTGGGATCAAAGAGATAGCAAATGGCTTAAGGTGCATGGTCTTGCAAGAGGTTGGCCTGAGTTTGAGCCCCAGCAACAGTGAGAGAAATCTCAAACATAGAACCAGGAGTAGTTCTAGTCACCACTAGGGTGTGACCCAAAAGCCCAAATGGTGACACATTTACTTTATATATTTATATTCTGAATGGCAGAGGACCATATGTCAATCCACAGGAAAAACAGAAGCAATTGGTGGAGAGGAGTATATAGATCAGACAGATGGAAGAGTTTGGAAGATTTTTTACTGATACTAATTTGTAGGATGACAAACAACCTAGAAAGAAGGGTTCCCCTAATGGGAAGGATTTTTGCAGATTTGAAACCTGATTTATACAATGTCTGGCCTCTACTTTTCAGGAGAAATTACAATATTTTCACTGTGTTGTCATTCAGTTAGGATGGTCTGGCAAGTGGGAATTGTAGGGAAAGACATGAGATTAAGGTAGGTGAAGTGTAGATGGGGTGGGTTGTTGACTATATTAGTTGTCATAGGCATACTTCTTTAGTATTCCAAGTCATAGGCATATCTGTAACAAAAGAGATCATCATGTTATTATCCGGGTGGAGAAAGGAGGAGAGCCAAGAAAGCTAGAAAAGACATTTAAACTCTCAACAGTACTGAGAGATGACATAGATAATTAAGATGACTAAGAGGCTATCAAGCCTATAAAATGGCAACACAGGTGAGGTAATTTTCTCTTTCACCCCTTACTTGTGCCAGAACAGATAGCCTGGTAACAGCAACTCTCATTGCTGAAATAAACTGAAATAAAGTTTAATACTTTAATCCATCTGCCAAAAGGCCCCACACTGGCCACCTCCTGAAGGAGATGAGCCCCGCACATGGTTATGAAGAAGATTACATAAAGAAAGGATATAGGAAGGTTTCAGCTTTTTGATGATCTTTAAAATGATTGACTATTGTCTAGGGGTACCTTCCTATTGCTCCCTTGTCCTTCTCTCATAGGCTACCTGGTATAGCTAGGTAGCTTGGGGAAGTGTTTATGGGAATAGACTTGTAAAGACCTAGCATGTGACTTATACCATGTGGTTCTTACAAAATGGTGTCTCTCCCTGCTCAGTACCTGAGAAGAAACTTGCCATGTGATCTTTACAAAATGACTTCAGTCCTTTTGAGAACTCAGGTCCCAACAGTTTGAGGACAATACAGAGTCAGAAGGACAAAGAGTTAAGATCCTGCATCTATAAGCCTCGAGAGAATAGCTCTAGAACCCTAGTGGCTGACTACAGAGCATCAGGGACACCCCCTGGAAGATAGCAAAGAATTGTCTTGTCATTGTTTCAGAGCTGTGGAGTAGGAAAAGTGATCTCATTCACTGGAGAGATCAGCAAGGGAACAAGATAAATGGCATCATACTTGGGTGAAAAGGAAAAAGGTATGAACATTGAGGAGAGACCTAGAATTACATACTTAAACTGCACAATTAAAAATAAACCTTAATATTATAAAACTCAGTTTTGCATGCTAATTTTACATAGGAAATTCAAGGTTTCACTTAAGAACTAGATGGTTTCAAGCTAGCAATTGTACATTGAGAGCATTTCTGATATTGGGAACAAAGCACAAGCCCGAATAGAGTGATGGTTGGTTGTTCTCTTGGTTTCCTTTGCCCACTAACAGCTCCAATCAAAATAAATATACAATGACCACCAGGTTCTTAGAGGTAGCAAGCACCCTTCTGTTAAGATTCTCAAGCAATGGAAAGTAGGTGAAAAGAGCAGAGAGGCAGAAAAAGAAAGAAAAAGAAAGAAACAGGTCTCTGGCACTTTACCTTTAGAATTCAGTTTAACCTGCCCATCAATTTCTGTACTCCAATTACCCTCAGTGTCCCTCAGGTGAATTTATAATGGAAAAACCTCTTGCCTTGGGCCGGAAGGACCAGAATTCAAGTCTCAGTTTCACACTAGAAAGTATAAATTGTTAGACCCTCAGGCAAGTGATTATATTCTGCGACCTTGAGTCTCCGCACTTACATCTGTGGATGTTTTTTCCTCTCTCTGAGAATTCTGTGAAAATTGAGGTCATGAATGTTCAAGTGCTTTGCAAAGATGAATAAGAATGTAAGGGATTAATTACAATCCTATTACTATCACTATTACCATATTGGACTTTGATTCTAGTTCTTTTTTTCCTTTGTTTTTTTGGGGGCCACTCCCACGTTGCCCAGAAAAATTCATTCATTAGACATTCAGGATAATTCCCACATGGACCAAAGCTTCCAGATCAACTAAATTAGAAACGTTTAAATTTTTTATCTACTCCCTTGTCTGTTCTTTGGTCAATAGCTTATTCTGACAACTTCATTACCTCCTAATTACTCCAAGTTCCTTTGCTCATCTTCTGTGTGATTAAAAAAAAGTAGTAATACAGACCAAGAAAGGGATTTGATATGCCAAATCATTTACTCTTGACTGACAGCAAAATCTTCCCCCCACACTTGAAGAGAATTTACACATTCTTTTTAAGAGTTTATGGCAAAAATGCTTCTGTTGCCTTGCCTGATGATAGCCAACTTTCTTTCTCTGACCACCTTACCTTCCACTGCAAAACACAAGTAATTCCTTCTCTCTGAGCAGTACCAGTTTATTCTCTGCCTATATATTTTGAGCACCCTTCATAACAAATATGCTTTCATCTTATTAGTATTAGTCTTTCATTCTCTTTCTTTTTCTCTTTATTTTTTCTTTCTCCCTTTTTCTTTCTCAATTACTTTCTTATTTCTCTTCTTTCTATCTCTCTGTTTTTTCTTTTTTTCTTCTTCTTCTTCTCTCTTTTTTAGATCATACCTGGTTTTTAAAGTTACTGCTGGCTTATATTCTGCTTTATACTCTGGAATTTGTCTTGGTGGTGCCCATGGGACCACATGGATGTTGGAGGTCAAATCCAGGTCATCTGTTTTAAAGGCAAATGCTCTACCCCTGTACTATCACTCAGGCTCAATATATTAAGTTGTTTCTTAAATGAATTTTTTTCTATTGGATATTAATTATATATCTCTTAGAAAGGGCCATTTTTCTTAGTAAGGCACTAGCGCTCATCGATTTCAACTCAAGGCACTTTCAGGGTGAAAGAGGGCACTAAAAATTAAGACTTTCTGAGTTTCAAGGACAATAATGTTTTAAAGAGCATTTTTGAAGTTTGGAATGGGAAAATATACAATAGATCTTGAAAAATAAATATTCAGCTTTCCATTATGAAGTTGATGAGAGGGGCACAATAGTTTAGCACATCTGCCTTACAAGTAAGTATAGGCTCACGAGTTCTAGATCTCAGTGTCACTATAGATACAAAACTCAAAGCTGGAAGCTCAAGACTGACTGAGGCTGGCAGTTGACTAGCTGCAATTCCCAGTGCCATAAGTAATTTCTGGCCATACTGCAGCTAGATATGGATATCACAGAGGGATTTAAACACAACTCTGTGCCAACATCATCCAGGAAGTAGTGCCCCTAATGAACATATGTTTGAGCACTGCAGCCATCACTAATAAGCATTGCAACCAAAGCTTATGCAACTCAGCTAAAGAATGTGATCTCTAGTTAGCACAATTGTGAGCTTTGATGCTAGAGGAGTACAAACCTCAGTGAACACTGAGTGTGCAAGCAAGACAACCTGATGATTCACTTCCAGAGAACACCGTTGCAAAAAAAAAAGTGTGAGCTCAATAGAGTGTTGAAATTTTAATAGAGATTAATCCAAACCCTACAACTATAAAGTTCTTATCTGATAGAAAGGTAACGTTTATCCTCAATTCTATCTTGCCAGACCAGGACTTGGAGTATATTCTGGTCCTCATGCTCAGGAAAATATGTGTCCTTTAGTCCCAGAGTTGCAACTTCCTGAAAATGTAGGATATTATCCTAATTTACTCTGGTTAGGCCTTCATAGGAGTCTATTTAAAAAAAAATGAAAAAGTAATTGAGGTATGAATGACTTGAGGGTTTCAAATCTCTTCTTTTCCAAGGAAATATTTGCTCCCTGAGGTTCTGAAGAAACAGGGTGACTGAAGGTAGAACAGAACCTTCAGAAGTTTTAACTAGCATCTGGACTCTGGATCCATTCTGTTCCCCAATACCTATAATTTTAGACTAAGATTGAGATATTTATATTGGTTGGAGATAAAGATCCTTTCCAAATTTATCCTAACTAATTTTCAAAACTATCTGGAAGACATATGGGAAACTGAGGGAGGACAAGCCTTATGTTGAGAGCTAACTGGTTTAAATTAGAAAAGAGTTTTGAAGGGAAAAGTTGAAAAGTCCTAAGTTTAGTTCTTTTCCCTCAGTAGTATCTCTCACTGTGTTGGAACTAAGGGACAATGCTATGAATCCCCAGAATAATTTTGTGAGAATGACATTAATATATATTTTACATATAGTAAACAAAGGAGGAATCAGGAAATAGGTTGGTAAGATAAAACAAAGACATTAAATATCAAAACTATGGCATGCAATTGCTTTTATAATATTTAATGTTATTGAATCACACATGAAAATGGAAAGCCTGTCAAGGGAAAGCAAATGATCTATAGAAATGTGGAAGCACAATCGAGTTTTAAAAAATTGCTTTATTTAAGCACCGTGGTTACAAAATTTTTCATTGTTGGATTTCAGTCATACAATGTACACTATCCTTCACCAGTGCACTCTTCCTGTCACTAATGTCTCCCAATTCCTTCCAGCCCCCACCCCAGCACACTGTAATTTAATAAAACAAAATGTTGAACTTGCTTAGTATTGCCAAGGAACCATTGATTTAACTCCCAAGATGTGCATATTCTTCTTTTAATAGCATGTCGATTTTAACATTTGGTTGATTGACATTATTCTCAGGTAGTGTATCCTGGAGAATACTGAGATGAAATCTAGATCTCATTTATGATAGTGGCTCATACTACAATGTTCTATAGGGAACTAAAGTAGACCCTATTGGTCTGAAAGATCAAGGTCCTGAAGGTAGATCCTTGTTTTCTGAAATAAGATGATACACCTTTATCCGAATTGCACACTGCTGCACTTAATGCTTTCTATGAACTGGAATCTCAGGTACTCCTAGCTACCCTTACTTTCTGTAATTTTCAAAGTTGTTTTGCATTAGAATAGTTCAAAAGACATATTTGCCATGTAACTGTGGAGATAATTCTGCCTCTTTGTTTTTAATAATATAATTATTCATGCATCATGATTACAAACATGTTTGTAGTTGGGTTTCAGTTATAAAAAAGAACACGCCCCTTTACCAGTGCAACCTTCCCGCCACCAATGCCCCATAACCCTCCTCTCCCACCTCCTGCCTGTATTCGAGACAGGCATTCTATAACTCAGACTCTGACGGAGATCTCTAATTGGATTTTCCCATCATTAGAATTTGCAGAGCAAGGCAATGGACTGCCACTTGGCTGGAATTAGAGAATCTTATGTTAAGTCAAAAGGACAAGAACAAATGCTGATTGCTCTTACTAACTTACCATGTTCACAGTAACACATCTAAGAAATGGGCTATCAAAGGTGAGCAAGACATTGGCTCTAGATTACAGAAACAAAAATGCTGTAGGGGCTGGAGTGGTGACACAAGCAGTAAGGTGTTTACACTAACCTTGGATGAACTGAAGTTCAATCCACTTATGTCCCATAAGGCCCCCGAAGCCAGGAGCCATTTCTGAGCGCATAGCCAGGAGTAAACCCTGAGCATCACCAGGTGTGGCCCAAAAACAAAAACAAACAAAAAAAAAAAACCATAGGAGTGAAATGGAATGATGTAATGTTGAAGCAAGAAAAGGAGATCTTGAAGTAACAGAGCCTGTAGGCTCATTTAAAAGTAAGAGATCAGAACTATAATTATTAAAGTCACAAATGTATTCTCAATGAAGCAGGTTGGGAATGAGAGTGAACCTGGGATCATTGGTAAGGGATAGATAATCATAGGGTTGTGGAATCAGATGCTGAAATATTGTATGCCTTAAATCTTACTGTAAATCAGTGAATAACTAAATTTCATTTAAATATTTTATATTATTAGAATATTGATATTAATATTAATCATAATCATTAATATTCATTATATTAAAGAGTTAAAATTACGGATAATCTATGAGATAATATTATTTCATTAGGAAATTGCTCTAATACTAAACATATTTCCTGAACTATTGTATTCCTGAAATACATCCTACATGGTTAAAAACAAGCAAATAAAGTTACCTAAAGAAGAAGAGAGGAGGGAAGAAATAATAGTTTTTCCAGAGGGAGGCAGTGAAAACAAATTGCCTCAAGTCTGTTTGTTCACACTTCCCACCAAAAAAAAGTTGTGAAACTCAGTATATAAACAACCAAATAAACTGCCTCTGGCAGGTCTGGATTGGATTATCAGAGTAAGAAAACTACTTTACTAAAACCCTAGGTCTCCAGAAGCATCGGAGAAATAGTAGCATGTACAGGCTAAGTTGGGAAGAGAGCTGGGAAGAGAGGCAGCCAGAGAGCAGGAGTCAACCTTGCCTTTGCAGAAGCCTAGTCCCTTAGATATGTCCCACTACTATTCTCCTCACCCACCTCTCTTTCTCCCTTGCTTCTGGGTATTTGACCCAGAATAAGCTTTTAAGTCCTCCAGGAGAAAACTTAAGATGCTAAATCCATGAGAAGATAGGCAAAAAGGAATCAATGTCTTACTACAGCAGGAAAGAATTTACATACTCGGGAAGCATGTAGTGTGAATGTTTTCCCTTTTGGTTCTCAGAGGCCTTTGTGTTGTGTTGTGAAAATTTCGCATTTCCTGTTTTGTGTTCTCAGTGTCCAGGGTTGTGGCAAAACAGAGGCAAGGTTCTGCTCTCCATACAAGTCACAGATTTTCCTGGGAGACAGTGAAGAAAAATGAGCCGTATAGTCCAGCATGGAAGATGAACACATCTAAGAAGCATACCAGATTGTGAGAAGAGACTTTTAAGTCTAGCTAGAAACTACCAAAAGCTTCAGAGGTATTCAAAAGGATAAGATTCCCTAACAGAACCTTAAAGGAGAATGGCAAAATGGATAGTGGCATAAGAGACAGAGAACAATCCAAAAATGAGAATCATTTATGTGAAGATCAGATCTATTTTGAGGGGTCAGAGAGATAGTACAGTGGGTAGGGTGTTTGCTTTGCATCAAAACTGACCAATTCAACCCCTTCAACAACATATGGTTCTTAGTCTACCAGGAGTAAATCCAGAGCATTGCAGGATGTGGCACCGAAACAAACAAATAACTCCCATACATCATCTTTTATAACGAGTATAACTATATTTTTCATATAGCCAGAATATGAAATAGTGGAAGAGGATCAGAGAGATAAATCAACAAACAGACACAACAGAGCACGTGCGTTGCAGCCAAAGTGTCCAGTTTCTGTCCTGATACCACCAGGGTCACCCCTAGCACTGCCAGGAGCAACTGTCAAGCACTCAATCAGGAGTCACCCTTGAGCTCCACAGCATGTAACTCCCTCAAAAGCAAAACAAAAGAGAAGAGTCAGGGGCCAGAGCAGTGGAACAAGCCGTGGAGTGTTTGCCTGGCAAATGCTAGACCTAGGACTAGGTCTGACCGAGGTTCAATTCCCCAGCATCCCATATGGTTTGGGGAAGCCAGAAGTGATTTCTGAGCACATAACCACTGAGCGTCACTGGGTGTGACCCAAAAAGTAAGAGAGAGAGAGAGAGAGAGAGAGAGAGAGAGAGAGAGAGAGAGAGAGAGAGAGACAGAAAGAGACAGAGAGAGAGATAAGGTCATTAAAGAGGCTAGCAGGAAGTGAGGCCAGTGAAGGAGGTCTGTTCATGTTGGACTCAGAAGTCTTGTAAACAAATCTTAGCATGGAGGTCTTGGAGAGCAGATAATGGCTAAGAAGAGAAGTAAAAAGATGAAATGGACTTTAGCTCTGGTAGATGAGAGGGGAAGGGACAGGGGTCTAGCAAATGAGATCATTGTTACCAATTTTCACACACTGGTCCTGTAATTTAATGATTTTTTCCAGCATCCTTTGTTATGCCATTTTTTTTGTTTCCTTCTCTAACACTGGATATTTTTATGTAATATCTTTATTTAAGGATCATGATTACAAACATGTTTATAGTTGAGTTTCATTCATAAAAAAGAATATCCCACTTCACCAGGGCAACCTTCCTACCACAAATGCCCCTGACTCCATCCTCCCACACCCCCTGCCTATATTCAAGATAAGCATTCTGTTTCACTCATTCACTACTATTTTCATGAGAGTTGTTGGTGTTCTTATTTCTCTAACTGTATTCACTCCTATTGTGGTAAGTAACTGTTTATATAGTGAACTTGTCCTTCCTGC
>PVKC010015178.1:0-21641 GCA_004027635.1 Crocidura indochinensis | reverse complement strand
GAAGAAGAAGAAGAAGAGGAAGAAGGAGAAGAGGAAGGAGAAGAAGAGGAAGAAGGAGAAGAAGAGGAAGAAGGAGAAGGAGAAGGAGGAGGAGGAGAAGAGAAAGAGGAGGAGGAGAAAGAAGAGAAGGAAGAGGAGAAGGAGGAAGAAAAGGAGGAAGAGGAGGAGGAAGAAGAGGAGGAGGAAGAGGAAAAGAGGAGGAGGAAACAAGATTTAAAAGCGGAAGTTATTTGTTGTATTGATTATGACAGCTTCACGCAAAGATGATCAGAGGTTACTCCTGTTCTGTTATTCCTGCTCTGCATTCTGCATTCAGGGATACTGAAGGTGCTAAGAGACTTATGCTACGAGGTACTAAACCAAAGTCATCTGTGTGCAGGGCAATTGTCCTATCCGCTGAAAATGAGGCTCCAGTGAAGACAGTCTAGCCCATCTCTGCAATTATTCTGATGAATATATTGGATTCACACATTCAGATAACAGAGTCTAGAAGTGCTGGGAATTGACACTGATAGAGGATTAGAGTTGAAATAGATATTTTAAAGACAATCATAATAAACTTGTAAATCAGCATTTTTGACTGGAGTAATAGTACTGTAGGTAGAGCACTTGCCTTGCACTTGGACATGGGTTAAATTCCAGGCATTCCAGAGAGCCCCCCTACCGCAGTCAGCCAGGAGTGATATATGAGAACAGAGCCAGGAAGTAACACCTGAGCAGCACTGGGTGTAGTCCCCCCCAAATAAAACCAAAAAATGTAATTCAGTTTTTAAATATATTTTTAAAATAAATCGTATGGATTGAAATCATATCGAGCTCTAACCAATTAATTACCATGCATTTAACTCAAAATCCTGTTGAACCCCCCACTCATAAGTGAACATTGAGCAAATCTGACCAAATAACCCTCGCCCCCCCAAAGCAAACTCATATTTTAGAAAGAGGGTGTCCAGAGTCACTCTGGTCTCTGGGGCTCTGTCATCTCAATGTCTTCCCCCCACCCCCATGCACTTGGTCCTTTTGGTTTTTTCCTCTGTTCTCTGACCTTGTGCCACTTTTTCTGTCACCCTCAATGTAGGGCATAGGTGAGAGGTCAAAGAGAGAGTTAAGTGACCCATTTTAACTGTGTTTACCTGTATACTTAGAGACATATCCTATTTGAAAAGCAACCTCTTATTCAAATGCAGTTTAAAACAACCAGTTGATTGGAATAAATCCTCTGGTGATCATACCCTTCAACCATCCCCTTCCCACACTAGGGTTCCCCAAGCTCACACCTTCATTGCCTAGGTCTCCCCCAATCTCCTTTATTTACAGTTCTCCCCAGTTTTATCAGTTTATCTCCAGAAGGTGCTGGGATGTTTGCTGTCTGCAAAAAGTTTAGGATTATGGCAGCTTTGTAGTAAACAAGAAAATGATAAAACAAGACATGACATTTTATAACGCTACCTGTGTATTGACTATATTGATATCCTTTCTTGTGCTTCCCTCACCCCTAATTTCTGTGTTGCTCTGCATTATTTGAAATGTTTTGTTATTACTGCCATTGTTATAGTTGCCTGTGTTTAGTAAAATATGTTATTTGTAGCTGTCTTTAAATGGATCCATGACATTATTATAGAGAAATTGCTTGAGCTGAATGCTTAACTAGTCTGTCTTTTTTGGAAAAAACAAAACAAAAAAAAAAACCTAGAGATCTTTGGAATGGATGAAAGCAAATGTTTTGAGAAAGCAATAAATAAATAATTGTCTGAGAGTTGGGGTTATAAAGTATTAAGTAGTGAATAAAAATTATTTTCTTTTCACTTTCTAGAGAATGACTAGCCAATTAGGGATTGCCAATAATTTAAGTTGGCTATCATTAACATTTATTTAACTATTTGCCTGATCTGTCTATTTTTCTCTCAAAATAATGCCTTTAGCTTCTTTGGGTACATATTGATGTTGATCTAAATTGATTTCTAAATTGTTGACCTAAATTTATTGATTAAAAAGTACAAATTGATGTGCTTTGCATTTTTAATTCTCTCTTAAATTATTTTTTTAAATTCTAAGTTTGGTTTATTTTTTTTTCCTTCACTGCCTTTTCTTCAAGGGTGTTTGAATGGGTCTCCAGCATTAAAATTGGTCTCCTCAACACAGAACATTCCGGGCATGTGCATTTTTTTTTTTTTTTTTTTTTTTGGTTTTTGGGTCACACCCGGCAGTGCTCAGGGGTTACTCCTGGCTCCATGCTCAGAAATTGCTCCTGGCAGGCACGGGGGACCATATGGGGCACCGGGATTCGAACCGATGACCTTTTGCATGAAAGGCATTTGCCTTACCTCCATGCTATCTCCCGGGCCCCACATGTGAATTATTTTAACATAGGTGATGAAAGGTCCTGAAAACTCAAATCAAATTTCTCCTCCATAAACTACCTGAAATGATAAAAGCTGAGAGTGTTAAATATGGTTTGTTTGCATGTTGGTCTTCAGAAAAAAATAACCTTGTTTTAGTGGAGTATCAATACAGACTGATAGAGCTTCTGTTCCTTATCACCTGTGCTCCCTTTCCTCCCTATGTAAGCCCCCATTCTTTACTGGAACCCCTCTCCTGCTCCTTAGCTTAGAATTCATATTTTTTTCTCTTGGATTCTAGATTGTGTAGCCAGAAAAATTCTCCTCTAGAATCTCTATCATAAACTTTAAATTTTCTATCTGTGTATACTCTCCATCTTTTCTGTCCTTATAGATTTCCTTATGTATGTAAATATATTTGGCCAGCCTAACAAGCAATCCAGAGAAATAGAGTGAAATTATTTCCCTGCCTCTATAAACTGCAATCTTGTGACTCTCCAAAAACTATAATGTTGTACTTTGCGCAAACATTGCCATGTTCACATTGTTTCCTCATTCCTTTATTTTTGTAAGCCTGTATCTATTTTTGTATGTATACTAAACATATGAGATTAGGTTCATCCCAAATATGACCTTTTTAACTTGAACAAAGAATTTACATAAAAAAATCCACTTTGGAATTACTAAATTCTAGAAGTCTGATATTTCAATATAAGAGGGGCACAATTCTTTATCCACTCTGATTAATAATTGACAAGTAAGATAGGTATTTTATAGATAGTGAAAATGACTACATACATGAGGGATAAATGCATTGGGTAAAGGTACACTTACCAAAATTCTTCCAGGGTCAAGTTATAGAAATATGGGAGTATTAAGGTTCTTTGAATATTTTTAAATTAAAATGTTTCCATTTTATCATATAGCAAGTTAAGGTCAAAGAATGTTTGTCTGCAATAATAGTTCTTATACAAAAGAGCAAAAATCACTTTGAGACTGAAAATCCTAAGGAATTTTACATCTGATAGCAGTAGATGCCAGCTCAACATGACTACTAACAGTGCATTCTTCTTTTTAGACCCCACACACCCTACCTGTATTTGAGACAGGCATTCTATTTCTCTCGCTCATTAACATTGTCAGATAGTTAGTGTAGTCATCTCTTCAACTAAACTTACCACTCTATGTGGTGAGCTTCACATGGAAAGCCAGTCCTTCTAGCCCTCATCTCTATTGCCTCTATGCATTATATCAATAATTTTCTTTGTTTTTCTTAAAACCCATAGATAAATGAGGCAATCTGTGTCTCTCTTTCTTCCTCTGACTTATTTCACTCAGCATAATAGTTTCCATATCCATCCATGAATAGGAAAAATTTCATGACTTTCTCTCTCCTGATGGCTACATAATATTCCATTGTGTATATGTGCCAGTTTCTTTAGCCATTAAACTATTAAGGGTATCTTGGTTGTTTCCAGAGTTTGACTATTGTAACTAGTGCTGTGATAAATATAGGTGTAAGGAAGGGATTTTTGTGTTCCTAGGGTATATCCCTAGGAGTGGTATAGCTGAATCATATGGGAGCTCAATTTCCATTTTTTTTTAGGAATCTCCACATTGTTTTACATAAAAACTGGACTAGATCACACTCCCACCAGCAGTGAATGAGAGTTATTTTCTCCGTACATCCCCACCAGCACTTATTGTTCTTGTTCTTTGTGATGTGTGCCAGTCTCTGTGGAGTGAGATGGTACCTCATTGTTGTTTTGACTCACATCACCCTGATAATTAATGATGTGGAAATTTTTTCATGTGTCTTTGGCCATTTGTATTTCTTCTTTAAGAAATTGTTCATTTTTTTCTCCCCATTTTTTGACGGGGTTAGACTTTTTTTTTTCTTGTTAAGTTCTGTCAGTACCTTGTATATCTTCAATATTAACCCCTTATTTGATGGGTAATGAGTGAATAGTTTCTTCTATTCTGTGGGTGACTTTTGTATCCTAGGCACTATTTTCTTTGAAGTGAAGAAGCTTCTCAGCTTAATATAGTCCCATCTGTTTATCTCTATTTACACTTGTATGAAGAATGCTGGTTCCGCCTTGAAGATGCCTTTAGTCTCAATATCATGGAGTTTTTTACCTCTGTGTTGTTCAATATACCTTATGGTTTCAGGTCTGATATTAAGTTCTTTAATCCATTTGGATTTGAACTTTGTGCATGGTGTTAAATGGAGGTCTGAGTTTGCTTTTTGGCAAGGGCTGACCAATTGCTCCAACACCACCTGTTGAAGAGGCTTTCCTTGCTTCATTTTGCATTTGTTGCATCTTTATCAAAGATTAATTGATTATATATCTGGGGGCATATTCTATGAATACTCAAGTCTATTCCTCAGATCTACTGGTCTGTTTTTATTCAAGTACCATGCTGTTTTAATGATTATGGCTTTGTAATACAATTTAAAATTTGGGAAAGTGATGCCTTCCACACTCCTTTTCCCCAGGGTTGCTCTACAATTCATGGATGTCTATTGTTAAATGAATTTCAGATGTGTTTGATACAGTTCTTTGAAGAATGTCATGAGTATCCTTAGAAAGATTGCAATAAATCTGTACAATGCTTTGGAGATTATTGCTATTACAATCATGTCAATTCTGCCAATTTATGAACAGGTTATGTGTCTCCATTTTCTTGTGTCCTCTTTTATTTCTTGAAGCAGGATTTTGTAGTTTTCTTTGTATAGGTCCTTCACATTTTTAGTTAAGTTGACTCCAAGATATTTGAGTTTGTGTGACACTAATATGAAATTTTTGATGTCCATTTCTTCTAACATTACATTATTAAAAGAAAGAAAAGTTTATTCTTCTGGAATGAAGTTTCTGTGTAAGCTATCAGGGCTTTTCTTATTCTATTATTGGCAAAATGTATTATTCCTTTTTTTTTTTGGCTTTGTGTATGAATAAGATCCTCAACAGGTCAGTTTATGTGAGCAAATTTTGAGGGTCTACATATGCAAATCAAAGATTTCTTGTGGGCCAGTAAAAGTTCAATAAATCAGAATAGTTTCACTAATCCATGGGATTTAAAAAAATATAAGTCATTATTGAATAATACCCAGAGAAAATAAAGATGAGGGCTGGAAGGACTGGGCTGTGATATGAAGCTTACCACAGAGAGTGGTGAATCCAGTTAGAGAAATAAGTGCACTAAAAACTATATCATGGCAAAAGTAGTGAGTGAAATAGATTGTCTGTCTCAAAGACAGGCAGGGGGTAAGGGAGAAGTGATATAGAGGGGCATTGTTGGTAGGAAGGTTGCACTGGTGAAGGGAGGATTTTTCTTTTGTTTTGTTTTTGTTTTGGGGCCACTGTTGGTGATGCTCGGGGGATATTCCTGGCTATGTGCTCAGAAATCGCTCCTGGCTTGGGGGACAATATTGGATATTGGGAGACCGAATCATGCTTTATCCTACGTTAGCATCATGCAAGGCAAATGCCCTACCACTCGTACCACTGCTCCGCCCCAGGGTGTTCTTTTTTATAACTAAAATCCAACTGCAAACATGTTTGTAACCATGTTGCTTAAATAAAGACATTAATTTAACATTTTTAAATAAAGTACATCTGTCAAAGAGAATTAATTTAGTGGGTGTCAGGTCTGAACATAAGAGTAGCATATTTCAAATTTCACAATTCATGTAGCATCTCAATTGTTAAAAGGTCACACAAGGATATTTGTATTACAAGAGTTGTTTTTCACTTTCTAGGTAGTAAATGTCAAGATGAATACGATAGTGACTACAGTGATCAGTGACCATACTAGGCATGTTTTGAAAGTACAATTAAGTTCACAGATCATTCATGGATCGTCAGATAGAACATAATCCCATTATAAAACCACTATTAACATACATAAAATAGTAGAGCTATCTTTTGCTTTCTTAGGTATTTTGATTCACAGTTTTTTATTCTAAAGATTTAGACATGTATTACCATCTTTGCTTTTTCATTTTAGACTGGATTTAAAATTACAAGTGATTGTTTGTATCATTTCATGAATGGATGGATGATCACTCTGGTCCTGATCTACTTTACATTCAAATAATTCTATTGGCATGTAAATATTGATTTAGACACATATTTTGCAACAGTTTTTCTTCTGTATATTTAGATTTTTCTAGCAGATTCTATATTTTCTACAATACCCTATTTCATCATTGGATACCCTCTGTGATATTGTTCCCAACTGACTGATCCAAGTTATAGGACAGAGTGCCAAAGAGGGGCACCATCCCCTCATAATTAAATATTCCTAGTTGGAATTGACCTTTGGCTGTACTTCCTCACTCACAGAGACTTCTAGTTATAAAACCAAACAATATTGCCTTCCTCTAGGGCACTCCTGCTCCCTTATTCCCTTATGCTGAGTTTATCCCCAATGCCTCACCAAAGCTGTGTCCTTTTAACTTTCAGAACCCCCCCCCTCCCAGGCTTGGAATTTGTCTATTATCTGCCCTTCTTCCTATGCTGATTATTTCTGAACAATAAATGTCCTAAGTGGATGGCAGTCAGAGATCTCAGTCCATGAGGCAGTGACCCCTTGCTTTTATCTTTCATGCCTCTCTTGTTCTCTTTTAATTCTCATGGCACCCCTCATTCAGACCCATTTACCTGGAGGGGGGCACATCACCTGTGTCGTTTTCTGGTGTTTTTAATCAGATGAGTTATTTCAACGAATTCTCTGATGAAAAATCAAACCAGATTTACCACCCTATAATAACTAAGTTGACAATACAACTTAACATGAGCAAACACATGCTTTGTAACAATAAAAGTTTATGTCGATGGAAAACCTTTTAAAACATAAACATGTGCTTAAAGAATGAATTCTTAGAACCATAATTGTCACTCTTTTTTATTGTTAAAGTTACAGTAGTCTTCAGGACTAACTTCCTGTTATACCTACCATAATGTGTGCCACACGGTGTATGCTCAATATATATTGGCTCAATAGAACTCAGAAAAAAACATAGTTGTGGCTGGAGTTATACCACAACAGGTATGGAGGTTGCCTTAAACATGGCTGACTGGGTTCAATCCCTGACATTGGATAAGATCCCCCTGAACTACCAGGAATGATTCTGGAGTGCATATTCAGGAATAACCTTGATCACCATAAGGTGCAGTCCCCCATAAACAAGAATAAAAAGATAAGAAGAATATCCATGATTAGCATAAGTTTTAGCAAAGCACTATAACCTTTTTAAATCATTCAACATTGACTCATCCAGCTATCTGAGCAGATTTTGTAAAAACAACATGTTACCATTATTAATATTTTGCAGAGGAAGGAGAATCTCATTAAGGTTTTATAGGTAATAAAAGTGGGTTTTGCACCTAGAACTTCTACCACCAAGCTCTAAGATAAAATTTTATAATTACTATATCATATTTTTTATTTTTTGTGCAAGATATTTAACACAGGGCCTCATATCTACAAAGTATATGGTATAGGGTTTATTGTTAAACCACATCCCCAGTTATAGTACTTTTGGCTTTTGATTATGAACATGCCCAATAGTCCTCAGTGCCTACTCCTGACTCAGTTCTTAGGGATTACTAAGGAATTACTTTTAGTGGTACTTGTGGGTCTATATTTTGTAGCCTGGATTGTATCTGAGATGATGCATGCAAAGCAAGTACCCTACCTGCACTACTTTTTGTCCAGACCAATGTTTTACTACTTCTAAAATAGGGTAATGCTTTCAAAACATAATAAAGCAGAAAGACATTATTTCTAATTACATAAAAGTATAATGCATGTATGAATTTAATATAGAGATTGTGAGATTATTAAATTAATTCCATTGCTTTTTTTTTACTAGGGCAAGGAAGCCTTGATTCTAACTCCTTTATGAATTCACATTCAGGATGATGAACATCAGATATGCTTGCAGTGACTTATTTAACAGGTGTTCACTCTTGGGTTCTTAACATGAAGCATACTTAAATAGAGAAATGCTAGTTAAATATTCTTTGGTATATTTCCAGAAAAATTAGGATAAGAGAAGTGAAGCTTTATTGTTCTCAATGCCCACAGCCTAAGTGCTTAAATTCTTTATGTCTTCAAGGTATGTTCAAGAAAGCAATATAAAAATGAAAAAAAATGGTGGGGGCAAGAAAGATAGCACAGTGTTAGTGCGTTTGCCTTGCATGCTGCTGACTCAGCAACAATGGTGGTTCAAATTCTGGCATCCTATATGACCCCCAAGCATGCCAGAGCAATTTATGAGCACAGAGCCAGGAGTAATCCCTGAAAGCTGCCAGGTGTGACCCCCCCCCAAAAAAAAGAAAAAAGAACATAATTATTATTTATCTAGTTCTAAAAACTCAGTACTTTGCTAACACAGCTAGACTAACAATTATTTTATTAACAATAAATTTATACTAACAATGATTTAATTTAAATATGTTTTCATATAGTTAAATGGATTAATAAGATAGAAATAGTCATTATAAGGGCCAGAGAGATAGTGCAGAATGTAATTGCTGACCTTGCATATGTTTGACCTGGCTTATATTTACAGTATCCATATGGTTCCCTGAGACTACCAGTCCCCTGAACCTACCAGGAGTCATCCCTGAGAAAGAATCGGGCATGAACAATGAGCAAAGCCATGTAAGATTCCAAATAAACAACAAAAGATAGGGAATACATCTTTCTTCAGGTTAATTTACATAGTTCCATACAAATTATGTGACCATACTTGACTCTGGAGTCTTTGGCAGCAATATTGGTACTAATTCTGCATTAAATAGTCTTACTATTATAAAAGTCCCTAGTATATGTGCAAAGCTATTTCCGTTACTTACTTTTGAAAATCTTTATATTATTTAACTTTAATTAAACAAGGTAGTGATTTTTAAATGCAAAATTAAAATTTAAAATAGAAAATTCACATGAAACCAAGAATAGAGATTGAGTATAAATAGTGACAGTAGATCCAGGTGTTTATGAGCCTTTTATGTGTAAAATTAATAATGTAAGTAAAACTGTGTGATCTTTAGGAGCCAATCTGAAGTCAAGAAGAGATGCAAGAGGACACTTATAAGTTTAGCAGTTACCATTAATTCCAAACTGATTTTCTTGACCATTCTCTTTGTTGTACATCATTACAGAGTGGGTAATTTTTCCTTTCTGGTGAATAATAAGGTGTTTATGACTCTGTTAAACAACATCATGGGACTTTAAAGAAGAGGACAGATAATATCAGTTTTTCCTAAGGTCTAAAGAACCTCATGGTTGTTTGAACTATGCCTAGAATGATGCCTACAAAATCACAGGAACACATTACACAAGAACTTCTGATCTGCACACACTTAACTTCCTCTAAAGATCCACACAAACCTGCCTAGTCTTGTTTGCTGCTAAATGACAAAAATATCTGATTCAACTGTGATCAATAAATGCAAATTCTAATTCTAGAACTTTGTGAAGTCTTAGAAGGTGAATGTAGTTGGGAAGCTGCACATTTGTGGAACATTGGCATGTGGAATCGGGAAAGTTTCTAAGTTTCATCTGCTTGCTACATAGTGTATCCTTAATAGAGTAAATTTGTTATTGGACACCAGTCAATCATCCAGTACAACCTTTCCTGCCACCACTCTGCCTTTGCTAAAAGGTTGATACTACCATCTTAAATAACCTCATGAAAGTCTACACTCTTTTTTTTGCCCAAAAAGTTGGTACCAATCAGAACTGACATTGTTTAGAAACACAGCAGAGCTCCAGTATTTTGTATTGGAAAAAATATTAACACTCTCTCTTCTCAAAATTCCTGCATGATGGGGGTCCGGAAGATAGCATGGAGGTAAGGCATTTGCCTTTCATGCAAAAGGTCATTGGTTCAAATCCCGGTGCCTCATATGGTCTCCCGTGTCTGCCAGGAGCAATTTCTGAGCATGGAGCCAGGAGTAACCCCTGAGCACTGCCGGGTGTGACCCAAAAAACCAAAAGAAAAAAAAAATTTCTGCATGAAAATCCCTGTGTCCTGTGATATGGCACTCTATGGTGATATCTTTGAAAGCTTCTTAGGCCCTGAGAGTTGAGTCTTCATAAGTAAGATCAATGTTCTGAAGAATTTGGGGCTGGAACATATACGGTGTTTGTGTCTTGCATGAACAGACCTTGGTTCACAGATGACCTTGGTTCCCGGGATACCTGAGCAATTCCAGAAGTGGTCCAAAATTCAAGCACCCCAAACTGGGATAAAAAGGAATAAATTAGTAAATTAAAAGAATAAAACCTTAAAATAGCTAATAGTTTATTTATCAATATTCTCCACCAGCTATGTGTCACCTATGGTTGTCTCCAAAAACCAAATATTTTTCCTTCTTGATCACAAATACCAAAGACTTCAGATTTACTATATATATATATATATATGTATATGGGGGCCGGGCGGTGGCGCTGCAGGTAAGGTGCCTGCCTTACCGCGCTAACTTTGGACGGACCACGGTTCGATCCCCCGGTTCCCATATGGTCCCCCGTGCCTGCCAGGAGCGACTTCTGAGCAAATAGCCAGGAGTAACCCCTGAGCGTCACTGGGTGTGGCCCAAAAACCAAAAAAAAAATATATATATATATGTATATATATATATACATATATATATAAATGTGTGTATACAAATATATTTTTTGGTGTGGCATACCCAGCAATGCTCAGGGATTACTCCTGGCTCTGAGTTCAGAAATCTTTTCTGGCAAGCTCAGGAGACCATTTGGATGCCAGGGATCAAATCCTGTTTGTCCGGTGTCAGCCAAGTACAAGGCAAACATCCTACTGCTGTACTATATATATATCATGTTAAGCTTTTTTTATAGGTTATCATGATATAATTAATACAAGATAGGATGCGTTGGAGAAAGAGGACACAAGAAAATGGAGATACCCTGTTCTGAATTGAGAGCATTAACATCATTAAAATGGAAATATTCCCAAAGCATTGTACACAATTAATACAATTTCTCTAAGGATAAACATGACGTTCCTCAAATAACTGAATTGAATACTCCAAAAATTCACTTGGAATAACACCCACAAATAGCTAAAGCAATGCTTAGGAAAAAGAAGATAAAAGCATCTCATTTCCCCCAATTTTAAATTGCATTGCAAAGCAATAGTCATTAAAAGCAAACTGGTATTGTAATAAAGACATACTCTTAGATCAATGTAATAGACTTGAGTATTCAGAGAATGTTCCCAGGACATACAATCAATTAATCTTTGTTAAAGGGGCAAGAAATGCAAAAGAGGAGCAAGGAAAGACTTCTTAACAAGTAGTGTTGGATCAACTGGTCAACCACATGCAAAGGTGAACTTGGACCTCCATCTAACATCATGCACAAAGTTCAAACCCAGATGAATTAAAAACCTTGATCTCAAACCTGGAAACATAAGAAATATAGACTACATAGTTAAAGCACTCCATGACATTGCGACTACTAAAGGCAGCCATCTTCAAGTAGGGATCACCACTGTCCAAACAAGTGGAAACAGAGATAAACAAGTGGAAACAGAGATAAACAGAGATACATTAAACTGAGAAACTTAGGAACCTCAAAGGAAATAGTGTCAAGGATAAAAAGGCAACACACTGAATGGGAGAAACTATTCACGCATTAACTACCTGATTAGGGGCTAACATCTAAAATATACAAGGTACTGAGAGAACTTAACAATAAAAATACTATATAACCCCATCAAAAAATGGGGAAAAGAAATGAATAGAAACTTTCTCAAAAAAGAAATACAGCTGCCCAAAAGGCATGTGAAAAAAATGCTCCACATCACTAACCATCAGATAGATGCAAATCAAAACATCAATGAAGTACCGTCTCAAGCCATAGAGACTAGCACATATCACAAAGAACAAGAACAAGAAGTGCTAATGGGGATGTGAAGAAAAAGTAACTCTTATTCACTGCTGGTGGGAATGCCATCCAGTCCAAACTTCCTGGAAAATAATAGAACGATTCTTCAAAAGAACTGGAAATTGAGCTCCCATATGATCCAGTTATTCACTTTTATGGATATGCTCTAGGAACGTAAAAACACAATGCAAATATGCCCTCTGCATATCTATGTTCATTGAAGCTCTGTTTACAATAGCCAGAATCTGGAAACAACCTAGATGTCTGAAAGCAGATGAATGGTGAAAGAAACTATGGTACATATGCACAATGGAATATTATGCAATTGTCATGATAAATGACAAAATAAAATTTTCCTATACATGGAAACTGTTATGCTGAGTGAGAGTCAGATAGGCACAGAATAATGTCAGTCATCTGTGGGCCTTAAGAAAAATAAAAGATAGTTTGATAATTATACCCAGAGATAATAGAGATAAGGACCAGCCCATGATATGAAGCTTACCACAAAGATTGGTGCACTTAGAGAAATAACAACACAAACAACTATCAGGACAATGTTAGTGAGTGATAAAAGTAAAATGTCTGCCTCGAGAACAGGCAGGGGGTGGGGAAGAAGGGATATTGTGGGGTTATGGTGGTGAATAAAATCTGATGCAAAAATTACATTTCATTTGGGATTCATATCTACTCTATGTATCTGATTTTGTCTATTTTTTCTCCTTTTGGGGGGTGGTGACACCCTGTGGTCTTAAGACTTTCTACTAGCTCTGAACACAGGTATCACTCCTGTTAGGGTGAGAGAACTGAATGGGATGCTTGAGATCAAGTCCAGATCTGTCACATGAAAGGTGATTGCCTCACCTGCTATACATTCTCTCTATGGCCCCTTACAACACCTCTATCTTTGGGGGTCTCTCATATTGGTGAAATTGAAGTAGTCAAAACATGGTGTCTCTGGTGCAAGTTTTGTACCATATTAACAATTTCTACAATAATGAAGCTGGTTTCTCTATAGAAAGTGCATATAACCTTTATTTCCTTTATTTGTTCTTACTCTAACAGTCGTGAGAAAAGTGGAAACGTGTCCTGCAGCATATTTGCTTCCACCTTTTTCCTCATTTCTGAGATCCTGAGTGATTAATTTGAGTTGAGTCATGATCAATGAAGAATCATTGACAAGATTTTAATCTGCATCTTCATGTAAATTAGTTTATCATGTGGAGCCCAGGAGTTGGCTTCCTGTGTCAAATTTAATTGAGTCTGTTGAAAGATTTTTTTATTGCAAATCATAGTAGAAAATGAGAAGTGTATCTCTCTGTAGCATATTGGCCACCAGTATATTTATATATGCAACATTGAATTGATTCTCCCATATTCCTGCTATATAGCAAAATAGACCCGTGGTTATTTCTGAAAAGAATAGTTAGCAAACATCACTAATGAACCCTGAAAAGACAGTTTGCTTGCACTGATTTATCCATCACGCCATGCTGTTTGGTGATTAGGATGCAAGAATTTAGACTCTTCTGATAACTTTTGTAAAAACTCATCTTGAACTAAAAAAATAAGCTTCCTATGAAACCCAAATGGATTTTTAAATAAGCATCTCGGTGTTTCTCTGGAACAAAGAAAATCATTGCTGAGAGATTCCACATCTGTGAGGGGTGAATCTAGGAGTTCAGGGAGCAGCTTTCTCACTGTTAAGAAGAATGGAATATTACAGACCTGCTGATTTTTTCTCTCCTAGTGCCATAATCTGGAGCCTCAGGCACTGAAACTGTCCACTAACTCTCTACCATTGTTTCTGTCGAGGGAAAACTCTCCATGTTTCTGGAAAAATATCGCATTTCCTGAAACCTTTCCCCTGATTAAAATCATCTACCAGTAAGTTTTACTAGTGCTAGTCTGTCTGGCTCTGAAGAAAAGGAAGCCCAGTTAAGATATAGGATACTGCCACAAATGAGACTCAGAAAGGTCCTCTGCATTAAAAATTGCTTCAGAGATGCTGTTACACAGAGGAAAAAATAATAAATAAAAATATTCAGTTACCAAGAGTTTGCTAGAACTTTGAGAAAAGTTCTACTGTCATCTGAACCAAAGAGGAAAAGATTGCAGACAAATGGTTGAAGGAGACCCTTAAATGAGTCAAAGGTGGTCAAGCACGGTCGTTTCTAACTGGTCCTTTTTAGCACATCAGAGATTGATTGACATGAAAAACTCCTTGTGAACACTGTATAAAAGAGAATAGAATACAGAACAAATGTTATGTTTTTAGAGATTCAGTCATTTGTAAAAGTCTAGATCATGTTGCAACATAAGGTGGTAAAGAAGGTAGAAAAATCCAAACACTGGAACATGGAGCCACAGAGGACTGTGGGGAAAGCAGGGCAGTGTACAAAAAAGAAAGAAGTGGAAAAACTCATCATTTCATTCCTGAAATTTATCTAAATGAACTTATTTTCAGATTGTCCTTGTGGTCAAAGTCAGAAGTATATAAAAAGAGAATTGCTAGGTGTGAACTCAGGAGGAGGAAAAGGAATAGATGAATCAAGGCAGGGGCTCTTTGGGGGGATCCCTGAGATGTGCATAATGGCAGAAAAATATTTGCTTGCTGTGGAAAAGCAAGAGATAAGGAGATACAAAATTTATATGAATCATTATAAAAGTACAAAACTAAGTTTCTATTTAAGGTGAAATGAAGTTAATCCAGTCTTAAAAATTAAATGCATGTTTTCATGAACCAATGAGGAAGAAGAGTAACTGAACATATTAGTTACTCAAGCTAAATTGGACATAATTTATTATGCCATCATAAATAATAGCAATGAATAAGAGTAATTTCTCCCCCTAGAAATACAAGCAATCTCCCCAAACTTTTTTTCCTCATGATACTTAAATAAAAAAAATTAAAATGCAAAGAATGAAATACATCTCACTTATTCTCTTAATGCTAGTAGGTGATTATTTTTTATATTTTGGTTCAAGAAACATGTATTTGAATCTTATAGACATATAAGAAAAAGTAAATCAAAAAATAAATCTATGTAATCATTTTCTCTGTATTGCTTTATAAAGGGATAAAAGTCCCAATAATTTTATATTATTCCATCATATGCCAGATAATTTATATGAAGGTATCTTTGCATTAAAACTTAAGTAATAGAATTCAACTTTTCTGATGACTCAGTGCAGGTTAACACATATTAGGATTTTTACATGTCTTATATTTTATTTTATTTTATTGAAAACACTGTGAGCTACAAAGTCCTTCATAGTTTAAATAACCTATGCTCTTAGAAGCAGAATTTCTAAGTCAATTATATAAAAATATAAATGGATCTTGCTACTACCAAATGTCCCCCAACAACAGAACTTGTATAAATTTGTACTCAGCATGCAAAACACTACCACATGATTCACTGTTTTCAATAAAAGCCGATTACCAACTTCTTTAAAATTGCTTTCTATTTGTAATAAAACATTTCACTAGTTTAAATTTAATATTACATATTTCACAAGAAAAAATCTATAATGTGGGGCCCGGGAGATAGCATGGAGGTAAGGCATTTGCCTTTCATGCAAAAGGTCATCGGTTCGAATCCCGGTGCCCCATATGGTCCCCCGTGCCTGCCAGGAGCAGTTTCTGAGCATGGAGCCAGGAGTAGCCCCTGAGCACTGCCGGGTGTGACCCAAAAACCAAAAAAAAAAAAAAAAATCTATAATGTGACTGCCATTTGTGTTTTCTCCTTGAAAGGCCTATATTTTAAATACTGTGCACTACTAGCTATTTATCTGAATCTTAAAATGCCCTCAATAAGCCCCTTCTCTGTGGATCAGACCAATTCACATAAATATATAAACCTTAGAGAGAGGCAAGATTGGGGAGTTGGGAGGGGAAAATTAAGATGAAGTGAGCATTGCGGGACCTGTGCTGAGAATGTCTGGAAATGAAATGAGTTTGAGGATCAGTTGACGGGAAAGAAAAGGTTCTGTTCAAGGGACTGAAGATCTAAATAAATAGAGAACAGACATGAAAGAGAGACATGAGGCAGAAAGAGAGAGTTTAATGGGCTGAGAACATACAAAGCATGCAGGAGACTGGGGCTATATCCCAAGTACCATATGATCCCCTGAGAACTGCCAGATATGGCCCAACAAATAATGCAAATAAAGAAATAAGATTAAGGGAGATTTGTGACATTGGTGATCGGAATGTTGCACTGGTGAAGGGGGTGTTCTTTATATAACTTAAACCCTACCACAATTATCTTTGCAATCAAGGTGTTTAAATAAAGATATTAATGTAGAAAAAGAAATAAGAATAAGACAGGATAATATCAAATTCTCACAATGAGAAAAGTTTTGACTCTACAACAGAATCACAGTAATGATGGTGGTTTTTACAATCAGGTAGGGTGTAAACCATGCAAAGGTTCCAGAGTATCAGCTAGATATAAGATATAAAATTATATCGAATATTCTATATATTCTAATACTATATATTCTACATGTCTGTATTCATAATATAATGGAGTACATGTATCATGTGGTTTTGGGATAATTCTGGGTATTAATTCTTGCAGTTGAGGGCATACAATAGAAAAGAAAAATATTTTTCAATTATCTATAGACGTATTTTTAAAACCCATCTGGATTTTATATAAACATATACATTTATACTCTTACATATATTTGATTTTGGGCTCAGAGATCACACTCCTGTCCATGTACAGGGCAAGTTGGGTTGGCCATGTACAAGTTAAGTGCTCTTAGTTATTGTACTATGTCTCTAGTTCACTGTATAAATAATATTTTAACTTTTATTGATAATCGTTTATTAAAATTCTTGTGATAGCTGCACAAATGCTGTCTATTTTTTTCCTACAGACTCTAGATAATAATCCCCAGCTTAAAAAAAACCTCTTCCTCATCAGATGGTTCTTTTAGTCATGAATATGTAACCCAAGTATTAAAATTGGCTATTCATATTATTTTTATGGTATGTATTTGTCCTGAATTTGATCTTTGGGCATCTATTTCTAATAGAATATAAATGTGATTTGTTCTTGCTTTTAGGTTCTCTTTTATTTGAAACTATTCTCTGTAGTAAAGCAATGTATATATCTAACTTTATTTTTTATTTCTTCCCCACTGACTAACTTCATTGTAATTACAACATTTGAAGGAATTAAATTCATTAATGAGGACCCTTCTGAGTTCAATGATCTGAACTCTGATTCAACATATTATAGTTGAAATAACTTGAGTATAATAGTGCTAATATTCATCATTTTGATGTACAATATCATTGGATCTTCCTACAACCAAAGTGCTTAAGACTTTCCTTCCTTTCCTTTGGTCACTTCTAGTCTTCCTCTTCTACACCCTACAAGCCTTTTCTCTCAACTTTCTGCTTGGCAGCATGAGCTGTGTTGCCAAAGTCCAAGGATCTATTTTCATTAAATGCTATATATTTCCTTGCTTTTTTTTAAAACGTATTAACACTGTACAAGTAAGATTGTTCAGTATTTTTGCCCATCCCTTTGGCATGCACACTCCTTTCTTAAATTAACTTTTACCATTTTTTCCGTGAGATCAAATTCTTGGTATTTGAGTTATAATTAAGCAACTGAATCCCATAAGTAATCACTATATTTTGATATGTAGAAGGAGGAAGTTTATGTAAGAAAGATCTGGGCTTGGACAGCTAGTTCAACAGGTAAGACAGATGCCATTCACATGACAGTAAACCCTGGTTTGACCCCTAGCACAGCATATGTTCCACTAATCCAAATATCTTTAAAAGTGATGCCTAAGCACAGAGCATGAATGCAGTTGAATATGGACCCAAATAAAATTAACAAACAAAATCAACAACAGGAGTTTTGAAACACAGAAATATAAATATCATATAGAACTTATCTCTCTAGCTTTCATTCACAAATTTCACTCATGGTCTTATGTTCGTCTTATCACAAATCTTTTGGAAGATGTTGTTTTAGGCTGCTTTCAAAAGCCATGTTCTCCCTTGAACATGCACCTGACTTCCTGGCTCTGTTTCCTTGCTTGCTTGATTGTTTAGGCTTCTGTTCTCTCCTGAACATGCATTCTCTTTTACTTTCCTTCTCCCCTCCCTGCCTCATATATTTCTAAGTTTTATTCAATTAGAATTATTTTAATTTACAAAACATGTAATTCTCATCTACTTTACAATTGGCAACAGTCTATTTGTGATCACTATTCATACTAGCATTTTAGGTGAAGGAGTTACATAAATATCTAATTTCTTTGCAGAAATGATAAGGAAATACAACAGGCTGGCAATTATTTTTATTTTGTTTCAAAGAAATTGCTACCTTGAGTAGGTATAAAGAAAACAAACGCATGCTGCTTATTTGATTCTGATTCTCAGTTGTCCTCTACAAACAAAGATGTAACACAATACCCATAAGTAACACACTCTGTGGTTTCTCAGTGCTGCTGACTGATTTTCACTGAATTATTCACACTTTTTTAACCATGTCCCTAGTGGTCACATATTGTTCAAACATGAAAAGATTTTCCTGAGAGCAAGATATTGGACTTAATTCAATCTTTATCCCAAGTAGCTGTACTAACTATACATTGATTTACTGTCGGCTCTAAAAATAATGGATTGTGAAAACATTTTTTTAAATAATGAAGTTTTTAAAAGTTAAAAGGCACTGGAATGTTTACTGTAGTTAATTTTGGAAGTTCACTACAAAACCTATATATAAAAAAATCTATAGAATAATTAAGCAGAAATAATAATGATTGTACCTAATCCTCTACTATAAAATATTTAAATTTAGGACTCCAGTTATATATATGAGTTTTATGTACTATAAATAAATAGTATCCTTAGGAAGTTAAACTAAAATTTACATGAACAAAATAGTTACTTTTAAGTCTTTTATTGTTTTGGTTTTTGGGTCACACCCAGTGATGCTCAGGAGTTACTCTTGGCTATACGCTCAAAAATTGCTCCTGGCTTTGGGGACCATAGGGGATGCTGGGGATTGAACCCAGATTCGTCCTGGATCAGCCATGTGCAAGGCAAAAACAACTGCTGTGCTATCATTCCAGTCCCTTAATTCTTTTTTTTCCTTTTCTCAGGGGAGAGCGCGCACGCAGTCCCCTACTACCACAAATTACGCAGTCAAGTTTCCCACATTTGGGGAAATCGCAGGGGTCAGCACACCCAGAGTGCAATGGGTGAGCCTCGCCCTGGGGATCACCTTCGTGATCATGGTATCGCCCCTGCCTAGTAAGTATTGCCTCTTAATTTTTTTTTAAATTACTTAGTCTTATAAAAATATTAAGAAAAAAAGGCATTACCATTCCTTTAGCAGTTTATACCTTGCTTATTTTTGTAAGGGATCTTCATTATAGTTTTATAATTCATGTCACCCAACATGTTAACTGAGAGTTAAAGATGAAGTAGTTTATTGCGTTATTAATTAGTACAACCTATGGAATAATCAACATTCTAAACATGACTATACTGAGAATTAGAGTGTTTTAACAGTTTCCTCCAAATTTAAGCCTCTGAAACCATTTTGGAAATTTTTTGAAGGGAACAAATGGTCAGGTTGCCTTCTAAACGATATCTTCCCATCTCAAATAGAAGGAAGAACAGGCGGCCTCAAGGAAGTCAGGTCTCATCACCCCATAGTTCCAGATCTTTCTGGGGTCTTCTCTTTTCTTTTGACTTTGTTCTGGCATGGTCCCAATAATCTCCTCAGAACACAATGAAAATGCTTTGGAATGATAGAAATGAACACTCAACAGGTACCACCAAGATGTTTGATCTTAAAGACAGAGCAAGTACTGTGCCTATTTCTAATCTTCTAAGGGGATGGCTCAGAATGTTCAAAGGACTTTAAGTGATGAGAAGAAATTCAAGTCAGTCATTTTATCAATTTCAGCCTCTGGCATTCAAAGAAGTGGAGGGTATCATGGGAGAATTAATCACAGTTGAAAGTGATTGGGAGACTAAAAACTGGTAGTTGGTCCAACTGGATAGCTAATTCCAGAACAATAAGAGCATTGTTTAAAGGACTCTATGCTATCACTTTTATTTCTATAACAGTATATTTTCATATTTTGGGAACATAATGATCCTTTTTAGATTTATAGCTATTAATTGAAAATCTGCAGTGGCAAAATATAGCTGTCCAAGTATAGCCTTCCACTGAAAATTTTTATACTTATAGTGTCAATGTCCAGCTTCCTTTCTTTCCTTCTCCCATTTTCCTACTTTATCATTCCTGGAAGAAATAGCAATGCAACTAAAACAAAACAAAACAAAAACAAACAAACAAACATGTGACCCATTAAGCTACAAGCATTATATTTGAAAATTAATTACAGATAGTGTTTATTATAAAAGCTAAGATAATCTTAAATAAAATGTATTTTCTGATGGAAAATAAAAGGAAAAGGTAAAAGAACATTTAGCTCATATAGGATTTAAATCAGGATTTTACTACATAAGTTGCAAAAATTAAAGTCATCTGATCCATTCGGGGAAGAATATAACTAAAATACTGATTGTATATAATGTGAAGATTTGGAATCCTAAACTAATTACTGGAGATGTCAGCAAGTTTTAGTTTAGTACATTTTTCCCCTAAGGGGAAAGTACTCAGTAGATGATGAGATGATTATAATAACAAATTAAATAGAACCTTAACTGGATAAAATGCTTTAAACATTGTCAGATCATTTTTGTTTCTTAAATAAGCATAGGCATTTGCAGAATGTTACTGTCTCTAGCTTTCCAGGTTACTTCTTAGTTTATATCCTGAGCAAAAAGAATGGACGATCTTATTTTTCTAAAATATTTTTAATCTTCTGACTTTTGTAGGGAATTAATTTAAGAAGTTTTCACCATATAATCAGAAAATTATTTTAAAATTTTCTTTATCAAATTGCCTTTTAATTTTTGGGGTCAAGGGAACCTCCAAAAACTCAGAGTGCATTCCTGGTCGTGGTCTATGTTCAAGAGAGACCTTCCTGGGCTTAAGAAACCATATGCATAATGAGGCATTTGAACTGAGTTTTGCCAGATAGAAAGTGAAAAACTGGGCCAGAGTGATAGCATATCAGGTAGGACATTTACATTGCAAGCAGCCGACCAAGGTTCAAACTCCAGCATTCCATCTGATCCCTCGAGCCTTCCATGAGAAATTTCTGAGCACAGGGACAGGTGTGGAAAAAAAAGAAGAGAGGGAAGGAAGAAAGGAAGGAAGGAAGGAAGGAAGAAAGGAAGGAAGGAAGGAAGGGAAGAAAGGAGAGAGGGAGGGAGGAAGGAGAGAAAAAGAAAAAAGAAAGACAGATGAAAGA